>BJBW01008367.1:13137-32036 GCA_004320125.1 Scolopax mira
CCCCCTTTAATCACTGTGTATATTTTCAATGTTCTTCTCTAACACAAAGTATGGTCCGATTTCTGGACTCACCTCAGTTTGCCGTAGCTGTGGTGAAACATCTTGGTGAAAGACAAAGAACAACTCATAACGCTTCAGTCTTGCTCATGCTTTTCCTGTAACACAAAATAGATTGGGCTATTGGTCCTGCAGCATGGAATAGGCCAGAAAATGGGTTGTGGGTTGGGGTAACATATGAATTTTGTGGAGAGCTGTAGCGACAACAGTTTCTTGGGCTTACAGCAGCAGTGACACAACTGAGAAAGAGATGTGAGTGTGAATATTGCCTGTTCTGCTGATCAGTCAGAGGTAAACCATCACAAGGAATTACAGAAAAATTATTACTGCATTTACTGCAGAAGCAGAAGCTGCCAATCAGCAGAACAAACTGATGTCTCAGATATTCTGATCTGGCTCCAGGACTAGCAATAAAAGAGCAAATACCAGTAGCTGCTTTGCTAGCCAGAGGGATGGCCACCCCCAGCATAACTAAGGGCAGCCACAAGGTTGCTCTCGGGCAGCACAGCCAATGCTAACAGTTGTTTTCCAGGGGTAGATAGCCTGCAGTTTCTGAAGAATCGGTTTTCTTTTAGCTCAGATTCCCCAAATTTGGGTTAACCCGTATCAGCGTCACTACTGGAAATTGCATGTACAGTGCTGCTTGGTTTACGTGGGCTGGCACAAGGGTGGGTGGCATGAAGGAGGGCTGCCGTGAAGAGCAACCACACATGAAACGGGTGCTGGTGTCAGCTCACGTCTTCGTAGAAACCATCACCACAAACAACCTGAGCGTGAGCTCTGCGTGGGCCTCTCGGAGGAAAATTCATCATGGCGGGGAGGGGGAGTGGGGTGGGAACTAAATTACCCTGGCACCAAATTCACTTAGCCTGGACCAACTGAACATGCTGGCCTGCCCACCGACGCTTGACTTGCTCAATGGGAGTCAGCCCATGCAATGTCACCGGGGTGTTGTACAACCAGGGCCCTCCCCACAGACGTCTGCCAACAGCATGGGGGCCACCAGCAGCAATGAGCCACCACTCTGAGACCTACCACAGGTCGCAGTCTCCTCTTGGATTCAGGATGAGGCCAGGATGAAGCACCGGGTACATGCTGTGAGGAGCAGGGGACCTTCAGGAGACCACAGCTCCATGGCACTGTCCCTGCCGGGCGGCTAGCATGTGGCAGGGGACAACTGGGAGCCCTTCAACAGCTCTTCTCGTGCTGCAGGGTAACTGTGGGCACGACCCTATCCAACGTGCTTCTGCACGGCTTGGATCAGCCCCAACTACACGACAAGCACATATGCTGCTGCTGGAAATTTTATGTGGAAAGAAACTAGCCTAGATTGTAGTTTATAGTTCTTTTCAGCAGGGCTGCATGAAGCTAATGACACAGAAAGCCATTTGGGTTAAATTGTGAAACTGAAAGATGCAGCACCTGCGTTTATGCTTCACGTGTTACTAAAAATACTTCTTCCTTTCTAAAATGCAACACAAATGACAGTACAAAAGAAAACTCTACAATGACATCGGTGACATTATTAAGAGGGGGTTTCAACAGTGACCCTGTGCACAGAAAGATGAAAAAAAAGATAGTAGAAACAGAGGACTTCATTATGCCATTGCTTAAACACTTGGTGCAGCCATATCTGAGGTAATTCATTGCCCTCCAGGTCTCTCCATGTAAAAAAGGGGATAGTGATACGTTTTAGACAAGAGATATGAGAATGATCCAAAGTACAGAAGAGCTTCCATATGAGGAAAAGGTAAATTACATCTATTTATCCTGAAAAAGACACTCCTGAGGGGAGAAACATGGCCAAAAGGCATGGAGGAGGTGAATCAAGACGCAAAGTACATCAAAAGACAGATGAAAGAGGGTTTTAGAAACAAATAAAAGTGACAGATGTAACTGAAATCTGTCGTTTCTGAGGAAGGTGGGGAAGCCAGATAAGGTCAATGCCTCAACAAGGGGTTATGTTGTCGACCTCGGGGACAGTAGCCTCAGGCCCTCCAGGGACCACACAGTACAAAGATCACTCAGCCCAGTTGCAGGTGGCAATCCCATCCATGGAAGGGTAGAACCTGTGGTCAGCCATGTCCTCTCCCCCCACCCATGTCACCTCAGGTCTGGGTGGGTGTGTGGATGCCCACCTCACTGGCACAGGGGACCCCAGGGCAGCTCTCTTCCGGAGCTGCCAGCAGGATCTCAAAGGAGCCTTCTTGTCCACCCACCATGTGGGTGCAGCTCACATGATTCAAATACCACATTTATTCTTAAATATTTTCTCCCTCTAGTCCTCAAAACCAAACAAAAATCCCTGACTCAAGCAAATTTTTTACCAGTGAAAAGGGAGCATTGCCAGAGAGTATGAACCCCTGTAGAGATTTTACTTTTGCTATTGATTTTATGCGTGAGATGCTCAGCTACTCTGATAATATCTGACAGTATAAGAAGCTAGAGAGAGAATAGAAAGGTTAATACAGTAACAATGTCACCAGGATAACTGGTAAAATTTTTGGAAATTGTGGGTTTAAGTTTAACTGAAATACTTCATTGTTAATCAAGCTGAGAAGTGTTTTGACAAAAAAAATCATCCTCCCATTGAGTTTTAATTTTTATATCATTATTTTTGCGAGAAGGATGTGCAAGGTAAAATATATCAGCGAGCTCTAAATGCTTCAGAAAAGGAAAAAAGGCAGGAATCTAAGTGGTAAACTGAGGCCTTCACGGTGAAGGTACATACATTTCCTACCTTGCTAACAGTTTGCCATGTAACTTATATTGTATCGGTACTACAGCAGTTTCTTGAGTGTTAAAAAACCTCATTGAAAACATAGTTTTTAAATAAAAAGATCTCTGAATAACAGCACTGCTCCTCTGGGACAAAGCAGACCAGAAGGTATGGGGACGGGGGACAACATGTCCTCAGCTACTCTGGAGCCTCAGAAGACATGCAGCCAGACCTGCCCTTTCAACAAAAAGCTGCTCTACCAAGCAAGGCTGCTCCCTGAAGATGTCCACCCACCCAAAACAGAACCAAATGTTTTCTAGAAGAATGTTCTTTTCAAAGGTAAAATGCTTTAAAAAACAAATAGAAGTTTAGCTGAAAGGCTGGCTGTAGTTTGGGTGCTCCCTGGGTTTGGTTGCCCTCTGGGCGTAACAGTTTGGATCTTTTTGGGCTGAGGAGGGACTTGAATTCATGTCAGTCACGTCCAGAGCAAATGTTGTCATATCAAGGGTTTTCAAGAGAAAGCATAAACTAGTGCATTTTAAAAGGGCAGGTCTGGACAGCTGAGCTATGAAGGATGGGCAGAAGTTGGAGCATGATCCCACCCTTCATGATTCCAGCTCAGAGGAGTACAGTTTTAGGGCTTGCCCTTCTGGGGAGCCTGGTCCTCCCCATGCATGGTCCTGACAGCTTGGGCCTCATGCTGGGCTTCACACCAGTGGCCTGGCCATGAAAAACAAGGCGGTTCAGAGTCTGACCTGTGCTGGACTGCCTCTGCACCGAATCTGTCCCCTGATATGCCTAGCTTCGGGCATCTGAATTATGTGTCAGAAATATTTATTCATTAAAAAAACCCAGCGCTTTCCATACAATTACTTGAGTATTGTATGTCAAGAGACTAAAATATCTTTCCTTTCAGTTCATTTAGTCCAGCAAGTGTCCCTACTGTAACTGTAACTGTAACCCACTCTGCTGTCAGGGAACACAACAGAGCCTCCACAGAGCTAGAGAACCAAAAAAATATACATTTGAAGTGACAGCATGAAAAAAGTGAATGGGGATGAAATATAATTAGCTGAGGCAAGGACAAGTAGGTAAGTCTCCACAGTCATAATTTATGTGGGATATTGTTATAGTTATTACCATGCAATTTAACAGGAATACACCAGAGCAATTTTCGTATCTTAAAACATGCAGATGCACTCACATATATATGAGAAAAGTCTCAGAACTCAAATCATCCAAAATAATCAAGAAAGTTATTATCATAAACAGCACAATTAACACAGAGATCACAAGGGATGAGTCTCCGTTTCTGATAGTCTTAAGAGAAAATTAAAGCATTATTAAAGCTTTAGTGTAGAAATGGTAGCTACGTTTGCATCTCTGTGCGTATCACCAGTGCTCTGTAGTCTGTCAGTCCCTCCTCTACTGCTTCTTTGCTAGTTCCTGAACCAACAAAATGTGTAGACTTGAGATCTGAACCATAAAAGGATACACATGGTACTGAAAAATATTTGGACCGATCATGCCAGTTTAAATTGATTATTATTATGTTGGTGTTTTGTTTTTTTTTTTTTTAACTAAAGAGGAGCAATCTTCCATTACTAAAAATGAGGAGGAGGTATGGAAACTATGGGTACAAGCTTCTGGGGATTTAAAGTTGCAAAAAACATAAATGGTGCTTTATGAAGGTCTGTGCTGTCATCCATATTTTTCCTAATGTTTTTCTAACTTAGCTGTCAATATAGTATTGCTCTCATCAGCTGTATAAATTATTTTTACCAGTAACATGAAACACAGTGCTACCATTTCAACAAAAGGAGACATTCATCATTTTAATTCACACTTAAATTGCTGAAGATTATCCACTGTCCATTAGATTCCAACAATAACCAAACCTAAGTTGTTCTAATCATATGCTAAAATACAATAACCACCAACTCTGAGAATCAGCTGAAAAAAAACTGTCACTCCCACACTGATCAAGTTTCTATCTTCCTCAGAAGCCTTTTTTTTTTGTATTGTGTCCCCAGCATGATTTCAGCTTATATGCAGCCAACCCTTGACTCATAGTTTCCTACTTAAGGTATATATGTATTTCAGTCTAGTACATAAAGTTTAGAAAGATTCACTCTTGGAGCATGGGGATATGCTGGAAGAGCTCCTGAGCTTTACTGTTGCCTTTAAAAAGCTTAAAAATACTGTCCCAGATTTGGAGCACGCACTTAAGAAGTACCACAGCTGTCAGTGCCATTTCTGGACACAAAATTGTTCTCTATTTGCCATCTACTCAAATAACAACAAAATGAATCTCCAGATAATGCAATTTAGTGGTTTTATACCTTTTTCATTTTGAGACTAGAGGTGAGTTGGGACCTTCTCTGAGTTATCCCAGTGAGCCCTGTTACACCAGCTCTGCCTTCCCAGTAAATGATTCTCTGCAGTTAAAGCAAGAGCCCTATAACACTCTTACAAACTAAGTTTTATGCGTGTTTATTTAGATCCATATTTTAGATGTATCAGATAAAGAAAGCTCATTATGTTATTCCAGTTTCTTTTTTTCATCATTTTTTCTAATTCTTTTCTAGTCCACATCTGTAAAAATCTTCCCTCTGTTTGCTGAATCATGCCTGGAATCCATATTAGAAGTCAAGTGTGAAAAAAAAAGAGGGGAAGCTGTGCTACAGGCAGCTGCTGTTGTCAATGCCCTTTCTTCCCCTGAAATAAAAGTCACACAAAAACTTAAAACCTTGCTAGGCCTCAGCTCCTTACTGTCAACATTACCTCCCTTCAGATCTGTAAAAGGGCAAATCTTTTCCTAGCAACAGCATTAACCCATTCATGAGGTTTTGAAAATTGGCTTTCTGTCTGTCCCATAGCTGACAACACGCTGTACTGTGCCTATAGACCTGTGGTCTAGTGTGTTACAGTCTCTCTTCTTTAGCATTAAGAACTATTGCACAGTAACTCCAAAAGTAAAGCCTGATGCTCATTGGAGCATTTGTTTTGCCCTAATCAAGGCACCGAAAAACACAACAAGGGAAGAGCTTTCGACAGCACCTCAGAGGCAAATGCTACAACCACACAGCTACAGGAGGAAGTTTTATAATCCAGTATTAATTCGAATATGTGGAAATATTCTGATACAATCTCAAGTCAATAATTAGGCTCCAAATTGACAAGACACTTTTGTTTCAATAAGAATCATGATCATACTCCTTCATCATTGCCCAATCCTCCTTGAATAGGAAGCAAAACAGATAATCATAACTGCATAAGAAAGATCTACAGTTCATTTCTTATATAAAAAAACTGATACAGAGGTAGATATATTTTGTAGCAGCACCTAAAATGTTTTACGTATGTATTTTTCAGCTTCTGGACCAAATCAAACTTCATTCCTTCTTCACAGACCACCAACTCGATAATCTCGTTTCCCATCATCAGTGTGAGGCACCAACATATTTATCTGCACCTCCTAACAGACTCTGCGCCAGGGAGCTGAAGCCAAGGTCTAGTGGCCCTATTTCCCTCTCTTATTAGCAATGCACAGAGCATATTTTCAGATAATTGGGTTTCAGGAGCCACATGCTCCTGTCTCCAGTTGAACTGAACTAACTTCATCACACTCGCTGATGAAGAACTATGGCCCAGTATCGCCTGCTGAAGGTCTGACCAGGCACTCACCAGTGAAGCTGCCTCTTCACAACAGCTCCTCGGATTTTTTTTACATTGTAGTTCTCAAACTGTGGTTGGGTCATCCCTAATCACCCTTGAGGTCCCAATAAATAGTCCTTGCACGCTCTACAAAAATACATAAACAGCAACGTGTATGAACCTGCCAGGTTTTTATGACACGCACCTTGATTGAAACCCTTTATGTCTCTGCTCTGTCACCTCAAATCCCAGGCTCTATATGAGGATGAGGAGTTTCATTGGTAAGGTGCTTGGGAGTCATGGGGTTACTGCATCCTTAATGATGTTAAGAGTAGCCTCTTGAAATCTTATTATCATTGGGGAAGGACCTACACAAAAAACATGGACTGTAACAACTATAGACTGGCTGAGGCTCAGGTCCAAATCTGAACTTTGTGATGGGTCCCTCACTACAGAGGCAATACATAACACTGTTATGCTACACTGGAGGAAAGAAAAAAAAACAATTCAGATTATAAAAGTCAAACAATGCTTTCTTTTTTTTTGTATACGTATAAAAATATGGTATCTGTGCATACAAATGATAGGCAATTCCAAAAGGAAGTAGATGTAATTTAAAACACATAACTCCAGACCAGCTGGTAATCTGAGTGTTTTATCATAATGCTACTAATATTTAGTGAGCTACTAACACGTCTGGAACCCATTGGCATTTCTCATCCAAGACAAAAGATGCTTATATTAATGCTGAAATAAAATGAGGAATAGCAATGCTATGTGGTTTTTGCAGTATTTCCTACCAATTAACAGTTAGGCATTTTATAGAAACTGTTCACAGAAATCTTTAATTAAGAAATAATCAAAGAAAACCTCCAGACAGCTGACCACGGTGGGTCTTCAGTGGTGTTCTTATTTTTTTTCCAAAAGAAAGCAAGAGGCAGAATCTTGTAATTTGCCCCTCAACCTATCATCTTACCAGCAGATGATGTGGATTTGGAAAGGGTAGATTGGACAAGCACTTGAAAGAGGCCACTTGAACAGACAAATCAGACAAATTGCCTGCATCAGACTCAGGCAAGCTCTTGAATCAAAATCAATTTTGAGACTAGGAGAGTAATGTCATATGGAAATATCATAGATGCATGCCTTGTTCTTACTCTACCCTAGGCATACCCTAGGCTATGGCCACTGCTGGAGACAGGATGCTGAGATGTGCCTTCCTCTGAGCCCTTATGGTTATTCTTATGTTGTTATTCTACAGTGAAGTCACAGTAAAAGTCCTGTTGTCAGGAAAGCCATGTTGGCTTCATGTTGACATGAGGCATGTGCTTAGCTGTCTGTCTATTTTTTTGGATATTTCCTAGTCTTTAGTGCTTCAGTTACCTCTCAAATCTATAGCTACAAAGTAATTAATTCTTAGCAATAGAGAAATGGCTGTTCTGTTGAATTTTAAACGGATTATATCTTGGGTGTTTCAGACAACATTGAGGTGAGGTGACTTCCCTTATAAGTCTGTGATAGATCTGAAAAAGTGGTGACACATCCAGAGCAATTTCTCTGTCTTTTAGTTCTTTCCACATATATATAATCATCCCTTATTTTTTTTATTACTTATTATGTTTTTGTGTTCTGCCTTTACTTATCACTACTGTGAAGTTATATAAGGTGATTAATGTTCTCCGATTGTGTAATGACTTAATTTGATTTTTGAAAAAATAATTAGAGAAGAAAGAAACCGCCCTTAGAAAAAACCGTGAGACCAGATGGAAAGGTATGTCCTGGGCGTGGGAATGGTTACACATTAGTTTTGGGGAAACAATCATTGGGTGATTTTGTAGCCCTCCTCTGCTTGCTCAATAATGACCTCAGTGACCAGTGTCTCCTCTTAATTATCAGAAAAGTTTATGAGAAAAATTCATTAGGGAACTTTGCCTTTCTTGGCCAGTATCTTCATCTGAGTGAAGCTTCTCCAAAGCTTTTGACCGGCCAGGGAAGTCCTTCCCCATAACTGTAGTGTTTATCAGAGGGTTTGGTTAGTTTCAGAGGACAAATCATCAGCCTGGCATCTCCACACCCAAGTGGGAATGAATACAGACCAAACTCTGCCAAAATAATAACAATAATAAACAGAGATGTGGTGACTAGTGCTTGTGCTCAGCCACTTCCTCCACTACTGAAGAAGGAAATGAAGGGGAGAGTTTCAGCAAAAAAAACCCCCACAATGAAATGCCATCTATTAGCACTTACTACTGTCACCTTGTGGTGGAGGTTTCATACTTCAGTGGTCTAGATTTGGGACTAGACCTTATGACAAACCACAAAGTCCTTTTGCCCTTTTCCATAGGATTTTGAACAGCAGTAGTAAGCACATAAGGCTCTGCAACTCTCACTGTCCAAAAAGCTGCATAGGGACCTGAGCTTAAACATAAGGAATCACTTGACTCAACATATTGTGTGAACCTGAAATAAGATTGACATTTCAGAGAAGTTGTAACTTTATTCGCTTGAAAAGTTTTCCTCCTAAAAATATTTCCAATAAATGTCCAAGGGCACTAGAAATCTCAAAAACTCACCTTTTCCTGCAGTTTTTCCCACTAGCTTTCAAGGTCAAAATCTTATGGCTTGATTTAAGTTGTACATATTAGCATGTCAGGGGAGATCTCAAATGGTGCTGATCACCAAAACTGCATTTGTTTATGTAATACTGAACAATCTATCACATCTGGCAAGAATTAACGGACCATCTTCCTGCATGCATACAACAATCATTTCCACCTAACTTTTTGATTAGAATCCTCTAAAAATTCAATAGTAAGATAGGTCTACCTACTTTCCCATCCCAGGATTCTTCTTCCTCTCTAGTTAAAACACCCTGGGTTTTCTAGGACACAGCTTTACATTACATTGGCTCTGAGAATCCAGTGACCAGGATAGGGTGCAATACAAGTAATTTCCTCCAGCTCCATTGTGTTCTCAGGGGCTTTCAGCTGGAGATGTTTTAGAGCTGGAACCAGTTCTATACAGTTCTGAAAAGCGTCAAGCCAAGTTTTGACATGCCATAAAATATTTATGTCTAACCTGGGAACTTGTGTAGCAACTGAAACAGGATTAAAAGAGAAAGACGCAGTCAGTATGGTGGGGCTGTACTTATAAAGTATTCACTCTTGCATTTCACTATAGAATCTTAATTTTGCTAAACATCACATTGGTTTCATTTGAAAAACAATCACACACCCCCCCAAAAAAAAAAAACCAAACCCCACAAAAAATTAAGACGAGTTAGGAGCTATACTTTGGGTTTAATTCCATTTTCCATCAAAGTCAGGGCGTGCAGAAGTTTGATTCCTTTCAGTCTCAGAAGCACTTGTTAGTTCACAATCCAAATCACCTACACCAGTTCATTTAAATTGAAGTGATGAGAATTTTAAGTCTTGGGGAAAAAAAATCTCAGCATTGACAAGTCTGAGATTGCTCTGTTTTCCTTGCCAAAGGTTTTCTAGCGTCTCCCAGAGTTAAAATCCACACATATATATTCGTGACATTAAGAAAAATGTGAGATTTCAGAAGCGTCTCATCATTTGCTGGTAGAGAGAAGCAGTTGGGACACAAATCTAGTATTGACTAACTCTTATTTTAATACACTATTTATATTTCAAATGTCTATTTAATTAAGCAGATAGTTGGGGTAGAGATGACGTGGAGATTACCTATTTATTTAATTTTTTATGAAGAAAGCATGTTCTCAAATCTTATTTACTTCTGAAAAATGAATGGGACTGAGTAACCAGTGCCAGGGATGAGTAATCAGTGCCAGGTTAGTCATGCTTCACTGGCTTGCAAGTGATGGGAAGCTCACTGACATAGCAGTTCATCAACCCAGACTTACCCTCTGCCTGGCTCAGTGTCTGGTCACTGTGGATTCCCACTGTGCTGCTTTCTGCCACCTCAGATGGCCATGTCAGTCAAGTGGATATCAACTGTTTCTGGCTTTTTGAGGTAGATGTCTCCTCGTTCATCTTATAAAGGTGCTTCTGTTCCACCTGTGACACAAGCCATAATTCAGACTAAAAAGCCTATTCAGTTCCACCAGGCGTTCCGATGAGTTTTCACAATGATGACTTAGGTAAATTTCCTAACTATGTGTTTGTTCTTGATGGGGAGTCGTTGGCCAAGAGCTCATGAGTGAGCAGTGCACTCTTTCCAGGAGAAAAGGAGGTCTGTTCACTGCCCATGTAAAAATTCAGATGTTAGAAGGGTGCTCAAATAAGTTCTGGTGATGCAGACAAAATTAGTGGACTTTGCACCTGCCAGACCTGCAGCAGATATTAATGTAGCTTAGAAAAAAGGGTCACGAACAGAGATGTCAGACTCTGAGACTCCTAAGGAAATTACACTGTCAGCAAAAGGCCAGGCAGACCCCCGAGACGGGAGAACGTGCCAGGAGGTTCCTTTTGCTGGGAATGCAGAGTTTTCCCCGTGGGGAGTGGGGGTTGGCAGCCGCACACCTGCCTCCTCTGCAGCTTCCCAAGTGCCTCCCCAGATGGGAGCATTTGCTGGAGATGGCCCATGCTGCTCCGAGCAGTTTCCTGAGCCCTGTGGCTGCTGTCAGGGGAAGGAACGGTATGTGAAACACGGCTGTTTCACTAAGAGGAAGCAGATAACACAATGGATAAAACAATGTTCACAGTCCCCATGTGTGGCTCAATACTGGTGCTGAAAAGCGTTGCTTGAAAACAGTGGAGCAGTGATAAGCACTGAGATGCTTCTAAATTGCACGGCAACAAACTCCCTGCATTTCTCCCAGTTTTCACAGTCTCCATCACCATGACACATAAGTAATTGGGGTTGTGTCTTGCTCCACTTACCTTCTTGTTCCTGAAGCAGTTGGGCTGCTCTGCACTTTCAGTGTTCTCCTTTCACTTGGACACTAAAGGGCTTGCACTGAAAAGCAAAAGAGCTTTTTTGAAACTTCACCCATGAAGAGCCGCAAGACAGGACAGAAGCCCTGTCAGGAGCCACAACCTTTGCCATGCCTGATTTCTTGAGACCTGGCTCCAGCAAATGCCCTCACAAGCCTGTAGCTGCCATCTGCAGTGCTCGGTGAGAGTGAGGGACCTCATAAGGGGGTCTGGCCCCCCCATTTCTCCTGTCCTGCCCTGCAGCCAGGGTGCTGCACAGCCTGCTGGTTGGAGGTAGCCCTCAGGGAATGGGGTTTCCTCTCCTGCCTGTCCCTCTCGCTGGCCACCTGCCCTGCTTGGGCAGGCAATGCTTGTCAGGGCTTCCAGTGCCAGGAAACGTTTTCTTCAAAAAAGAATCTTTGGGCTTTTCTTTTTCTCCCATGAAGAGATCAGGGGACACTCTTACTTAAAAACTTTATAAGAGGAGGTGATGCAGCTGTGACGGTTATTCAGTCACAAAACAATTTGAACACTCACCGG
The DNA here is from genome assembly GCA_004320125.1 of Scolopax mira. Taxonomy (NCBI): domain Eukaryota; kingdom Metazoa; phylum Chordata; class Aves; order Charadriiformes; family Scolopacidae; genus Scolopax; species Scolopax mira. Next base: position 25,009 of record BJBW01008367.1, read on the forward strand.
AATGTGAGGACTTGGGATCCCCTTAGCCATCCAAGGACAGTTGTGCCTTTGAAGTTAAGTCCTGAAAAAAACCCACCCAAAGCCAGGTAAATCATCCCAGGAGCTAGACCAATGCTCAGGTCTCCTCTAGGACTCCATGAACACTCCAGGTGTTAAGTGCCACTAATGCCGCCTTCTTCTCTTTGACCCAATAAGTTCCAAGTCATAATCTGGACAGTGAAAGGTTCGAATCCATCATAAACATCACCTGATCCGCAATACAGAAATGAGCTAGAATAATTGCTACAATACGCAATGAAAAGTTAACTCTTTCCTCCTGCTTCCACAGCCTCTTCATCCACCTTGTCTCCTAAAAATATTTATTTGTGTGCAGATTGAGTCGCCGCAACCAGCCGCACCGGGAGTTCAACACCAGAGTGCTCTCCAAAACACCTCAACTGCCCAGACTTCAACAAGCTCCTTGCAGCAGCACAAACCCTCTCAACGTTTGCTGCATCACTGAGAGAAAGAGAAGAAACCTGCTGTACATTTTAAAGAACTTAGTGCTCTCCCGTGGACCTAAAGTGAGCAAAGAGAAAGCCTGAAAGTTTGTCCTGCGGTGAGAGAGTGAGCAAGCTGTATATCACCAGGGCATCTTAATACAGTTACAAAATTAAGTGAAGGGCACTGAATGAGGGATATTCTGTCACCTAGTCACTTCTCCTTTTGTGAAGCCACACATAACACAAAGTTAATTAAAGCTTCTACTCTGAGAAAAAGGAATGTTCCATTTGGTAAATTTAGAAACAGCTGGTTAGTTTTATCCATTACTTTTGTGCTAACATCAGTTGAGCTCATTCAACTCTCTCTTTTTATGAAGCTGTCCTTCCTATGCTACCTGATAGCTACTAATTGCTGCAACTACATTTCTGAATTGCAAATTTTCTGCACTGATAAAAACTTTGATTGCCTGTCAGCTACACATAAGGAAAAGATCACCAGTGCTAAATGAGGTGTTCCACGCTTGGATAATAATGCCTAATGAATTATTCAAAAAAGAATGCTTGAATGAAGCAAACAATTTGAAGGGTTACTAGCAGCCGTAACAGTTCAACAGCCAAAAGAACAAAAGTATCATCCTGAAAATTACACTAATGATTAAAAAATGCGTATTAATTCTACATTTGGAGAAAAAAGAAATGCCAATCTGATTTTAAAGGTTAATCATTATTTTTTCACTAATGCTCTAATCTCTGGGAAAAACATCCTTTACCAATATTTTGGGACATATAATATTATGACATAACATATTTATATAATTTTCCAGGCATTAACTCCCTCTGCAAATTTCAAATTTCACTGTAAAAGAATCAAAAGCCCTGTTTGGAAGCTATTACTGTCCACAGGATTCTTTATATCGCTTTAAATGAACCTTGGATCAGGCCCGGTTACCAGCACAGCAGCATCATACTGGTTTCAATGTGGTCAAGCACCCACTAAAGGTGCTTTCAAGAGATGGACTGTTGAGCCAGAGCCCAGTCTCAGCCACACCAAAACACAGTCCAGAATCTCTGAATTACTGCACACTGACTCACTTCAGTGTGGTGAAGCCAGAATCTGGCTCTCACCCTTCACTTTATGAAAAGATTTGCTAAATGAGAATACAGGCGATGGAAACACGGAAACAAGACCCACATGTTTCAATTATAATAAATATAATGGTTATATTCACATAACTGCTGTAATTAGTAACTCTTTCCAGCCCAGAAATTATTTTATCATTTAAAAAAAAAAAAAAAAAGGGAATGGATAATGGGGAAAGAAATATATTCTCTAAGTGCTTCTGGCTAAAGGGGAAAGGATAAAAGAAAAAGAAATCCTTAATAAACCATGAGAATTTCATGGATGTCCAATGCTGACACATTTTCAGCCTTCATAAAAAATATATTTCCAAGAGTAAAAGTGATAATTTATTATGACAGACTCTCTCTGGCTGCCAAAAAAACCCCCCAAAAAATCTGAGAACTAAATCCTAACGAACATATCCTGTAAAATATTAGCATTACACATACCTGAAAAACAACAGCACTATGTCAGTGACGTGTTTATCTGCTTTGCTGTTTAAAACACTCCCAATTGTTCCATTTGGAACTGAGCTAACAGAGACACACCATCATATGCAGAGTGGTCTCACGGTGATAGTACAATGTTGACTATGCTAAGGAAGGATTTGTAAAATAGCATTTATTAAAATGAAATCCAGCCAATCACTAAGCTACCTCTGTTGCAATTTTACAGCTATAAAGCCTTTGGTATTAGACGCCAATTAGTGATTTTATTATGAAGATGTTCAATGTCAAGATAACACTTCTTCTCATTTCTGGCAGTGACACTGAATGGTGGATAGAAGAAATGACTTCAGGAAAGCTTAGCTGACCATCTGCTTAGGCCTGCTCACTCACTGATGATTAATCCTTTCCCTCGAGGACAATGTCTCCATGTGTTTCTCTTGCTGTCTTTTTAATGTCACAAAAAGAGGTTGATAAACACATTCAAGTCACAATTAAAAAACATTTTAACTGACCAGTTGCCACTGATGATATTATTAGACAGTTTTAGTCACTGCTGTAACAGTGCGTTTAGTGGTGTTGATGTGAAGTGGAGATGAAGTTTCTTTCATGTGCCTTCCACCTATTTTTCTGTTTAAGTGACATTTAAATGTTTACCTTGATGCTTGCAAACAGGCAGTTTGCAAGGGGCATGGGGAGAGGGTCATTTCTTACCCTCCAAAAGCAAAACCTCTGAAAACAGCACTTGCAGGACCACAAGGTGGCTGCTGTGTTCTCCTGCCTGGGCGGATGTGGCATGGGACAGGGGGTGGGGAGGAGGAGCAGAAGACCCAAAAGAGATTTTAGGTAGATTGCAGCAATTACTTCTAGACCCATACATGCTTCTGCCAAATGCACAAGTGGTTGATTTCCCATTTCCTCACAACAGGTCAGAGCACAGTGGTGGGCTCGTGGGCCTCGTGAGCACACGGGAGTCACACAGGTGCAGGGACACCCCGCTGGTGACATGGAAGCTGCTCTAATAATGAACAGAGCCGTGTTGGCTCCCACCTGCCCTCTTTTTCTCTCATGGATGACGGCATGAATTTTGCTCCATGTGGGAGGCAGGTTCATGCTCACAACTTGACCAATCTGTCCCGACGGAAGAGGTGATTAGTGCGGGACTAACTTCTGACAAATGAGAGGACCAGCTTTCACGAGGACTGGCAGTTGGAGAGCTCACCTCTGGCCACAGGATTACTTTATATTCTTAAATAAGAATTTAGGGGGACAATGTCCAGTGCCTAGGGCCTGACCTTTCATCTCTACCCCAGACTTTTATTGCCTAGTATACTTTTATTCCTCCAATTAGCAAACAACAAAATCACATTTCTTGGCAGCCCCAGAATGGAAGCACTATAATTACCAAGTAGCTGGGCTGACTTACTTATTACCTACCTGATTTAGAGCAAATTTGGCCAGCAGAATGGTTAATGATAATCTGCTTGCAGTTGATTCTGAATATTGTCCTGCACCTATGATAGTAGTAGTTTTCCAGCTCCTTACCACATAATTATATTGACTTTCATGTTGTCTTACACTTAAGAGTACATCAACCCCCATCAAATAAAATGTCTAGAGTCCTTGATAAATCAGAAATCAAATAGCCTCAAAGGAAGTGTGAGATCTAGTAATGTGAATCTACTTCATTCTTGTGAAGGCATCATGGGAGTACATTGATTTCACAATTCTAGTGATGAATTTAAGCATCTCTGCACAGATTGCCTCTCAGAGTTTCCTTTATCTTTTCCAGACCTATATCTACATTGTTGCCTCTCATGAGATTAAGGGTCTTAAACTATCCTTTGACTTGGCATTTCCACACCTCTGAAAGTTTCCATACTAACAAACACACTGCCTTTCAGCATCAAAACCAGTCAGTGTTTTCTAGGAGTTTAACTCGGAGAACTGCTGTGGCCCCTTCTGTGGCTCTGCAGGATGGAGACAGATACTTCTTGGTAAAACCACATGCCTCCCCTTGCAAGCTGGCATCTCTCAATAGATGCATGTATAAAACAGAGGAAGGTTAAGGAAGTGCACTATAATTACCAGGCAAAGTTATTAGATATTCCAATAATACCATCTTCAACACGAAAAGGTAAAGAAAAGGTTCTCCTGTTGAAACAGAAACATTTACTACTATTTTAGCTTAAATTTACCCCAAAATACTCCTAACAAAAGAAGAAATTAATGTAAGATGTGACACAATAGGAAGCCAATAACTTGTGAGGGAGGACATGAGAAGAAGTAGAAAGTGGTTACTTGTTGAAGACAGATTTGAGATCTGATTTCATTGACAAGATATGGACAGAGATTTTCAAAATCCCTGAGGTGACTTCAACATTTTTGATATTCATGCAGGTAATGCGTAAGTAAGTTTACAGTCCAGTCCAACCTGTACTGAAGTTGATGGTAATGTTAACTTTATGAAAGATAGATCCAGTCCTTAATTAGATTTCCTATAGGCATTGCAGGGGGCAAAAAGAAAAAAAAAAGTAAAATAAAAAAGAAAAGGTGGTTTGTATAAGGAAAAGGTAGTGGCCTTGCAGTTTACCAGTTGAGAAGGAGCATTTCATGGCATTAGCGCAAAGACAGACATGGAAAGAGGCAATGAACAGGTTGTCATAACTCACGTTGCTGGTGGAGGGCTCTAGGTAGTGTGACTAGCAGCAACATTAGGTGTGACAAGAAGGAAAGGCCAGACAGCCTGAGTATCATGAGAAAGATTTATAAGTTGGCGTGGCACGAAAGAGTTAGTGGAGGTATATAACAGAGGAGAGCTGAAGAGATGATTACAGACGATTTTGACTGAAGTATTTTTTCCATATGATGGTAGCAGGAATGGAATGCAAAAAGAATAGGTAATAAGGAAAAGATGTGAAATTCAGTACCAGTGAGAAAAAGTTGGTGCTTAAAATGGTTTCTTTGGAAATTGTCAGGATATATATACCAATTTTCAGTGGAATTGCATAGATGTTTTATAAGGGGAGAAAAGCAGTAACCCTTGTAGAGACTCTCAAGGGATGGTTGCTGACATGGAAAACCATTTGCCCTAATCAAACTTTTGGTTTTAATCTGAGATGAAGGATCTAAGTAATTTAAGGGTGTTTCTGTTTACCCCTCAAGCTTCCTGGAGGCAAGAGAGAAGCTTCTGTGATCAATAGTATCAAATGGCATGAAGAAGCACAGAGCAATACATATGAACGTACTTTTTTAAATGGAGAGATCATCTACTAGATAACACAGCACTTTCCACATCATAACCTACATCAGTCAAACAGACCGACCCAGTGTAGTGGCATGGGATAAAAAAACTGACTTCTGGTTTATTAGAGTTTCTAAGAAAATGGAAATTAAGCAGTAGGTGGTACCTTGAGCAAAATTTTGAGGGTGGATTATGACAACACATCTAGGCAAGTATCAGATAGTAATAATTTTAAAAATGTCATTTAAGACTTTATCCTGCAAAAATTTCCTGTGTTTATTACAGAACCACCAGTTTCTAAATTGGTCTTGTGACAGTGTTGTCATAGAGCTGGTTGTGAGAGGTAAATAAAATTAATTATTTTCCAACATCTAGTTCATATACTAGCCAACTTTAAAAAATGCTATTCCTCATACCTTTAGGATATTGTTTCCAGTTATAAGCCGCTCACCCTCTATTTTAATTTCTTATCACCACATATTCCTTTCAGTTAAAAAAAATAAAATCCTTTATCCTAAGAATTTTGACAGAACAGTAGACAAGACTCCTCCTCTTCATTAAAAAGGTTATAAATTTTTGTCAGATCAATGATAAATTCCAGTTAAAATTTTATGACCAAAAAATTCCTGACTTAAAACTTTAGAAATCTCAGGGACACTGTTCAAAAATTGAGATACCAAGACTGTCCAGGCACCCAAAACCATAGGCTGTTACTTTAAAAATGCCTGCTAAGTCCTTGAGAAGTCCAATTTAAAATTAAATCATAAGCCAAATTACACTGACGATTGCAAAGGCAGGAATGGATCTGGCCTATATTGTTGAACTAGAAACCTGTTATTAATATGATGCACTGTCAGAGTGGAATCAAATGCTGTTGGGTTTGCAACTGAATTTTACCAGGGGGAAATCCAGGGAAAAATAAAATGTGCTACAAAGGTGAGTGTTTTCATGTCTCTTTCTGTGTATATTTGGTTTGTAAGATGTTTCCAAATCATAAAAAGATGGCTTTGTAAACAGATCGTGTAATATGATCCTGAAAAAGAGGCAGCTTCTTGCCTTCATGAAGAAGTAAAAAATTAAGAGGATAGTGACAGACTTTCATAGAGACGTTTCAAAATGTTGACATTCAAAGTACATTCAAAGAGATTAAATGGCTTTGAGTAGTCAAGAAACAAATCACATAGGTCTGTCATCAGCATAACACTGGAAGCTGAAACCGAAACCATCCTGATGTCTGAAAAAAACAAAAGAAGGAGCACACACCATAGAAATAAGTCTGCATCCACCAGCAGCAACTAGAAGGACTGATTCTGGTAAGATGTTAATTCTAATGAGTCTCATAGTCAAGTGTGTTATGACTGGAATCAAGGTGTCCATAAAGCTCTACAAGTGCCCTGTGGTCATCAGGACCATTCAGAGGGACTGCTGTCTTGTGACTTGCTGATAGGTCTACATCTCTCCCTCTGCTGCAATGAATTTAAGCACCACAGACTTCTACCCAAATCACAGAACCATCTAGGTTGGAAGCCTTTTAATATCATCTAGTCCAACCAATGAAAAAAAACAACAACAACAAAAAACCCCAAAGCCCACAAACAAACAAAGCAACCAAAAAACCCAAACCAAAACAACAACAACAAAAAAAACCCCAAAACTGCACAACACACAAACCCCACACCACACCCAAAACAACACCAATCCAATACTAATCCATATCCCTGAGCACCATGTCAACT
>BJBW01008367.1:32071-65481 GCA_004320125.1 Scolopax mira
GCAGCCCATTCCAATGCCTGATAACCCTTTCAGTAAAGAAATACTTCCTAATATCTAACCTGAACCTCTCCTGGCACAACTTAAAGCCATTATTACCCCTTGTCCTATCATCTGTGACCTGGGAGACTGACCCCTGCCTCTCTACAGCCTCCTTTCCCAACTTAGCCCTTTTTTAAAAAATAAATAAATTAGAAAGTCAGATATACCTTATTTTTCTGTTTTGACTCTGTCACTGTTGGCAGCCTCAATCATCTGTTTGGCCATCTCTCCAACAATTGTCTGTCTTTTTCTCTCGTGGATGTTCGTGCCCGAGAGCCCTTACCCCTGCTCTTCCTTGCATCACCAGTCCTCCCACAAGAGTCTCTGGAGCACCATTGCCAATTGTTAGCAGGAAACCATCCATCATACCTGGCAAATTAAACTGGAAACCAAGAAGTAAAAATAGAAAAATAGACTCCATCTTGATTTTATCTAGTGAATTCAGAGATGCAGGACTGTAAGGAGATAAAAATAGCTGTTGGCAATCAGAGCAGTCACACAATGGGAAGTGCTGGTGTTAACTCCAAAAGACCAAAAAAATCACACAGACACTGCCCTGGGATACTAGGTCTGCATGAAGTAATTAGTTCATCAGATCTACCAAGATCCAGGAGTGTGCCTCAAATCTTAGCCATAAGATGTTTTAATAGAATGCACGCATTATGAAAAGGTAGATATATGACCAAACCCACATCACTCATTTCCTTTGAGTCCTAGTACAATGTCCTATGAAATATCTATTTTCATTTCTCTTTACCTTACTGACACCAATATAAGGGCAAAACAGATGGTGTTTTCAGCACGGTCATTCCAGAACAAGTTCAGTTATTGCACTTTCCTTGCTTTTCCAGCTCCAAGACTGAAGGACTTTTCTTCATGCATCCAGTCCACAAGGTACAGAGAGGAGATTTCAGAAAATCTGAGCAACTTAAGGGCTTTGCTTTGATTTGGAAAGACAAGTGACAAATGGTCAGGAGTAATACCCTGTAACAGAAATCCAAATGCCAAAGCCAGTTCAACTTTTCAAGTATTTATCTCCCTGTATACACTGTCTAGAACATCTATCTTCTAGTAAAGGCTGTTTTGTCAAAGTGTTCTAGAGGGACTTTATTTTTGTCATCTCTATATCAAGAACAATGTGCATTATTTCACATTTCTCAGTAATAAATTTAATTTGCCATGTGTCAGCTCAATTACTGAGCTGATCTAAGGCACGGTGAATATTTCTTGCCACTCATTTTTTGCTCAGTATGCATCATAATTTAGTATCATCAGCATATACAGCGAGTTATAGTGGGTCTTTCTAGCTAGGTAATTTATTTAAAATCAAACTATGAATCCAGGTATTAATCACACTTAACTCTTCCCTTTTGGGGGACAAAGATCCCTCAGCACAGAAAATTCATTTTCTTTCATGTATTTCTATGCCATGTCCTTCTCAGCCCCTGTTAGTTTCATCTTCAGAAGCAGCCTGTCATGTAGATCCTTATCAGAGATTTTCTGAAAACCCAGATAAAATATGTCATATGCACCGCAATTATCTACTTTATAACTCCTAAGCTCATTAAAGAGGTCAATTAGTCATTATTGCCTTTTTTAAACCCCCTCTGGCAGCCTCAGGTTAGGCTTTGGCTCCTTAATGTAGGCAGTACTCAAACCCAGCAAGCGTCCCCAGGAGCCAAGCGCTTCTGCAGCCAGAGCCGAGTACCAGCACTTTCAGAGGGGAAAAAGGGAAAAGAAAAGGAAGGTAACTGCCCACTCTTCCACTCATGTATTAAATATTGATGGAAAGACTGAGAAAATAGAGCTGGAAAGGTAAGGAAATCACATCTGAGAGAAGAAAAAAAATAAAAATCACAGAGAGAACAGGAGGAAGGGGGGAGCAAATACTGCAGAGCACTTTTGTAAGCAGAAGCTGAAATTAGCAGGGGGGTTATCTATTTGCAAGCAGAACAAATACAATTAGATGGTCCCCCTGCTAATTTTGGCTTCTGGTTGCACAAATGCTCTGCAGGGCACACACCTTCCTTACCATTTCCTCCTGTTCTGTGCTTTCCAGGTGATATCTGTGAAAACGGCAAAGGAGGAGCGCCTCCATTTTGAGCACTGACTGCAAGCACCTGGCGAGGATGATTCCTAGCAGTTTGTTAGGAAAATAAGCACACACAGATTTTGGGTTATTCTTAACAAAACCTTCCTCACAGCGCTGCTCTGGGGTGGCGCACTGGTGGGTGAACCAACACAGCCAAATATCCAAGAAGTCTCATGGCTGCCTTGTTCTTCCTCTGTTGGCCCATCTCAGTTTCTCTGTGGGTCCCAGAGAGGATCATACAGGGTCCTGTGAAGATGGAGAAAAGCAGCCAAGTGGGGAAGAGATTCAGCCCCAGCTCCAGCTGAAACTCCACCTAGGATCCCTCTGCTGAGCATGTCCTTCCCCTTGACCACGAACCATTCCCAACTCATCTCCTTGATGTTCTCTCTGCCATTGCTGAGGTGCAATTTGGAGGAGAGAAATGAAATGGAACAAGAGAATGAAAGAAGGCTATTCCTGCCTCGATCTTATTATCTCTGCTGAAAAAAAAAAAAAAAGAGCAATCATGGCAGCAAGAAACAAAATCTCTGAGGAGTGCTCACTCCAGGCAAAGAAAGCAGCAGCGAGGAAAAGAGATCATTAGTATGTGCTTTTCAAGCAACTGCATTCCAATTTACTACTGGACTCTATCTTGCTTTTATTAATTTAGGAGAGTTTCTAGTTTACTTTGTAATCTGTGTTCCACATTTTACTGAATTAGATTTTTATTTTCCATTTCTATTCTTTTCTCTTAGCTTTGTTTTTCAGTGTTACAGAAGATCACATTTCCTTCTATTTGCAAGCTTGCTTTATCTATATTTCACAGTTGCAATCTGGGCTGTCCACTATCTTATTACTGTGTGATAAGTGATATCTGCTGTAACTGCACATGAACTCATTTTTCTCTGTTCCATCATATCGCTTCAAAGTTGGCTCATCTGAAATAACAAATTGTTATCTTGCAGCTGGCAACTATTATCTTGGGCTTATTAGTTTTGATCTCTAAGGTAATTTAATTAGTAATCTTCTTATACTTACTCATAGTTTAGGACTCTATTTAAAGTCAAATTTGGATTTACCTTCTTAGCTATTAATTGTAACCTAGTTGGGCTGTGCATATATCCAATGAAGCAATCCTTTCTGGGCAAATCTCTGCATCGTTTTCTAACACCCACGTTTTAAGGGTGTCCAATAAATGAGGACAAACTCTATGCTGAGGTAGGTAACACGTGCTATGCCATTTGTAATAGTATCTTATGTGCTTACCAGAATTCAGATTAACAGTGTAACAGAAAGGTTTGGGGTTTTTTTACAGAATAAGCCAGTCTTGCACTATGACAAGCCAACAGATTTATTAATACCTTAATATCTGTGATATACTGCATTCATTTTTTCTTTCTGTACGCACCTCTGCACCCTGATCCTCCTGTTTCATCCATGCAAGTGGAACTTTGTATCCATGCTGAATCCTATGAAAGGGCCTCCTCAGAGGTAGGGATATGTCCATTTGCAGCCAGCCAAATGCACACAAACAGCTGAGTCAGGCCAAACAACAAATACTCAGATTTTTTGCATTGCTTCCCAAACTATACATGTTAATTATTAACCTTGTTTCCAAATGGCCTAACATGCATTGGATATACTTACTTGTACTAGAATTCCTGATGAACTAGAGCTCAGAAAGCTGATGTGGCTGAAATTTATTAAGAACCTGATGGAGTTTATAATAACGAAATGCAAAGAAAAGCTTCATCCTCAAGGAAAAGTGGATGCTGACATCAATAGTGAGAGATAAACAAATGAATAAATAGGTACTAGACTAAGGTATAGTGAACATCTTGGTAACGCTGGAAGAGTACTTAGGGGTTTTGTCTTACAACTGAAAAAGCTGCACAACAGCAGGGAAGTTAAGTAGTCTATGAATCCAACCCGTCACATCAAATGTGTTTATCCCCCCCCTTGCTTTATTTATTTAAAAGTTTCCCTGTTTGTGAAGATGTAGTTTCTTTTCTTTGGGTGGATGTGGGTATGTGTTAACATGCTCCTCAGTTCATGAATGTGATAATCCAAATCTGTGCATTGTTGAGAAATAACTGTAGACGTATGCTGTTGTCAAAAGGGCTTTCTATGGTGATCACTGAGTCCAGTGAGAAAACAATATCATGCCAAATTTTGCTAGCACTCCCAAAATCTCAGCCACCTCCTCTGTAGGAAGGAGTAACACTCTGGTTAACGTGAAACAAGACACCACGGATAAGAACACTTGGAAGATCTCCACACTGTGACTATTTCAAAATATTTCAATGCTCAGACCTTTAGACTTTCAGCAGTACTCAGATCTGCATCTCTGGAATAATAAACCCACTAAATATTCTGTAGCAAATTCATAAGTCTGTGAACAAAAATCCTATTTTATTCACTAAAAGCCATCTTACATGCTGTGCAGCCCTTGCCAGGACCATAGGCATTAAAGGAAAGTGCTATGTAGATCAAACGTGGGCTCACCTGCCAGGCAGCATATGTTTTGCTACTGTCAAACCCAAGGGCTCTGTAAAGAATTGAGACAGATGCTTATCTCACCTTCTGCACCTTTCAGAGAGATCATGTCACAGCATCCACATCGTTAGAATGCTTTATTGTGAAATACAGCACCCTTTTAGCACTAGTTTGCCAGCAATCTGAGACTTGCTGGTAGAGGTTTTCTTCCATACCAGCCAGTCTTGGGTATTTTAAGTTTTCCTAAAGTGACATGTTGGAATTCCCTCCATGCGTACGATATACGAGATATATGAGGTTCAGTGAATTGTAAACTTTCACAACTGATTTACATGTTCCAGGTTTTAATACCCTCTCAATTCTTAAACGGATTAAGGAGGACAGTCTTTAGCTACATTTGACAGAGATTATTCTCGACATGGCCTATTTTTCATAGTAGTCATTTATTGTACTTGGTAATTAGCTATATGGCCTTTTCCATTGATTTTTCTTTCTGAGTCTACTTTAAGTCTGCTCCCTAAATGCTGGATATGGTGTTTAGTGACACCACTTCTGTTTATTCTGCTGTCCGGCATATTTGATGATTCACTCATTTCTTCACATGACATAAATTGGCCATGAATAAACTAAGGTTGGAAATAAAATGATTTTGGCTGCGATAGAATGGATAAAAGCCCTGGAATGGCTGCCCAGTAACAGCAATACTGAGGGCCAAAAAACCCAACTGCTTTTTTAGATGAAGCTTAATCAGTTTCTGAAAAGGTTTATAAGACGTAACACAGTGACTCTAATGAGAGAATGGGTCCCAAAATAGAGACTACCTTTTCCAGGCATATTAGAGATGAGTGTGCACACACAAGATGATTCACCATCACAAAATATCACAGCATTTTTTTGTGTGTGCACAAAGCAAACAAAAAGTTAATCATAGTTCATTACTTGTAGGTTTTCTTTTGTGCCTTGGAAAGGCTAACTCTAGCTTTGAACAACTATTGTTTCCAGAGGGGAAGTCTGACTTTTAAAAAATTTAGGGGCAGATGCAGACAACTCCTGGTGCAGCATTCACTTACAGTTTCTAAGGCTGGTAATAGTCAAGCAAATCCTGCTTTTATGATATATTCCACAAAGATAATTTATCACAGTCCATGCTTTTTTTTTTGTAAACCCAGTTGCAGCCTTGCTATTTTGATAAACAAGCTACCTTTTTTTCAGGTTTTTGTATTTGTCTGGACACTTATTTCAGGAGGCTGTCAGATGCACCGAAAGCCTAAAAGCAGTGAAGGAAATGCTCACAGAGCTTCAACTTCCAGCTTCAACTTATCCAAATTCTGATGATGAATGACCTTCAGCCTCCCAGCAACAAGAAACAGACATTAATGACAACACGAGAAAAGGCTCAATAGCAAGCTTTGGCCCATAAACATTCCCTTTGCAACCATTACAGAGCTACAGCAGCACAGTGCATGGAGATGTATTAGTGCAATTTGCAAAGATTCAGCTTGATAGATGAGGGCACATCTGGACTCCACCATCTCCCTATGGTTCACACATGTGACAATGTGGACATTGTAAGACAGATGATGCTCAAGGATCCTACTAATCTACCAAATCCATTCTGCTCCTTCTCTCTCCTGACTATATGCCACTTCTGAAGCTCCTTCCAGCTCAGCTTGTATCTGTGGTGGGGACCTGTGGTCCCTTTTCTTGGACAGCAGCAGATGACAGAATTCAGTATCTGCTCTGTTTTGGTGCTTTATTTGCTTTCACCATATATCTGACGTTACTGGAGAAGGGTAGGAGCCATAATAATACAGAAAAGCACCCTTCAAAAGACAAGTCAGTTTAGCAGACGAGCCAGGTAACAACTACATCTATGAACATCTAGATGCTCTGCAACACTTATGCTTGTGACCTCCTTGTGCAGCACAAGACAAATGGACAGATGCCAAAATCCTTTGAGGTGCCTCAGGAAAGGACAAGTCCAGTTTTATATACCCTGGTCCCCAGTACCTCACATGGGAAGCCCCATAACTGCTAAAGCCACCTAAAAGAGACCAGAAAAGCATTTCTTGCCCTTCTCTGTATCTGTAACGACAGATACCATAACTTCCACAGTTTGGAAAGAGTCCCATGGGACTCATTGCATATCAGGGTGAAGGTGAAATACAAACACAAGCACAAAGGCAAAAGGAAGCACAATAAACCCAGAGCATGAGCATTTAAACAAATCAATATGCTGCTCTCCAGAAGGACGTTCTCCATCAGAACAGACTAGTGGCTACGTCTGACATATTCCATGCTCCAGTCACTCACTCAAGTCACTGACAGCAATGATGTTTCCATTGCTGCTGCAGTGGCAGGAGAGTATGATTTTTCAGAAGGTGGGGGCAATAGAGTAAGGCTGCATTTACCTCCCACTTAGTGAAAGGGGTAAAGAGGCAGGAGGGACAGTCAGGTAAATATCTACATGTAATAGTTAGACAAATAGTTTCTTCATCAAATGGGATCTGTAAAGCTGCCTTTGCCTTGTGTAGTAATAGATTTGGAAGTTGATTGTATAACCCTTTATATTCACAAACTTAATTCTATATACTCAGTCCAGACCTGCTCTTTTACGGGAGCCCATGGAGAAAGGAAGCATGAAGTTACCATCCCTTGAGCCTGAGAGAGGTCAGGCTCTTCTCTGCATCAGGGCAAGGGTCTCAGGGCAGATGTTTCAGCACCTCAGGCAACAGAGAAGGAGTTTTACCATTGAGAGCTATTCAGGGGCATGGGCTGTGATGAGTCTCCATAGCCAGAGATTTTTTAGCTGCTTCATGTAGTGTTAAAAACAAGAACAAGTTAATGTCACTAAGACAAAAATATTACTTACACTTCAGACTATTCCAATCCCAGGGTAAAAGGAGAATCTTTGAGGGTTATATCAGTATCATAAAGTGTCTTAAAATTTTTTCAAACCCTACTCTGAATGTCCTCAGCCAGAACGAAGAAGTGGAGTCAACCACCATCACTTATTACAGAGATTAGTAAGAATGCAACTGGAAGTATCACACCTCAATCACCAGAAAGCCAAGAGGTAACAGAAATGCTAGTTCATTCTGAAGAGAGACTTGAAATATCAGTTCAACAACAAAAAGGTACCTATCCTCATCTTAAGGCAATCTACAATTTTAGGTCTTAAAGAAAATCAGTGTAATAAAAAATCAAGTCAAAGCAATATTACCTGCAATCTGTTGGTTAATCACAATTATTTTAAATTATTAAAGTTGGAAGTATGAGGAAAATGCAAGAACTGATTTGAAAAAATTGATGTGAAGGTGTGACAAATCCAGTAACACTAATAAAATGGACTACTAATAAAATGCCTTATACAATCTGATGCACAACAAAAATGCCTGAATGTGTCTTACCATGTATCAGCTAAAATGTGGAGCACTTATTTGCCATCAAAACTAGCTGCATCCATCCATCCTTCAGCATCCATCCCACTTGCAATAGCTTTAGAAAGAACAAGACACAGAAGCATAAAAGGGAAGAGAAAGAAGACCATGATAAAGATATGAAAAATGCCCGTTTAATTATGCTCCAGATTTTATCTCTGTTTCATATCAGCTCTCTCTCTTTCCTCTCCAAGAGAAATAACTGGTACGTGCTGTATTTTGAAAGTAGATTGACACAAAAAAAGAGAAACAGCCATGTCTCCTGGCATTAATCTCCCTCCACAACAGCCTGTGATTGAGTTAGAGCTATTATTCTCACTTTCAGGTCTGAGTCACTATCAAAAAGGATGTTATTCCTCCAGCATCCTTTCCAGCAGGGATATACACTGTCTGGTGGACATGGTACAGAGCACTTCAAGTCCTCCAGAATTTGCTCTGGCTCTTGCTTTTGCCCTTGCTTTTGAGCATTCACAGCTCACTCAATAAAAAAACCACAAAACCAAAAGAAAATAATATTGCTTCTCCAACTTTCTTATTATCTGCTTTCTTACCTCCTTCTTCTTTAGTTTACTCCATGACAGCATGTAAAACATTATTTTCCTCACTATAAACACATTGCCTCATGAAAACCCTTCCCCAATAAATTTGAACTCATCCCCTTTACTCCATATAAAAAAAACCATTGTCCTTCATTATAGCGTCTCTTTCCTCCTCTCTGCTCTTCTGCCTTCTGCTCACATGCATCTAAATCCTTCCTCCCAAAGAGCAGTTGGCATCCTTCTTCTGCTCCGAACTCGAGATAGTCCTTAACTGACCACTTTAAATTACTTACACAAGGAACTGCAATAACCTGCACAGTGTCAGCCTGCAGCCCAGCTGCTGAGCTCAACATAGAACACCAGGTCCTCACAGACATTCATTCTCATCATGTATACCATGTCTGCTCCCTGCCTTCAGTTTCACATCAGCAAAGCCCTGCACCCTACCCCGTTTACCAACAGAAGAAGGAACCACCACAGAACCACCACAGCCTGCACACCTGATGAAAAATGAGCTACGGTGAAACGTGTAACTCACTGGCCACTTTAAAGCTTCGGTTCTTTATCTCCCTCCACCCTTAAAGTATCTATGGAGCTCTTTATTTGAGTGGGGAGGTGGATGAGACTGACTTCAGAAGCAGCACTTTCACCCTGAATTTTCCTGCTCTCACTAAAGTTTCTGGACAGCCAGGATTTGGTGCACCCAGGGCAGAGAGCGGGCACCTCTCAGCCTTCCCTGGTGGTGACAGAGTATTGCACTCAGAAACAGCAAATTGAATGCAGATCCAGACAAAAGCTCCTGGTATGCTCTAGTCTGAAGAACATCTCATCTTCTCTTTATTTGAGATCTTATTTTCTTCTCTTCAGTAGAGTACCTGAATGCTTCCCTCAGCCAAATTTCTCAGCTCGCCACCTGCTTTCCCTGCAAACACCTGTGGAGATCTGAAGGCAGAATTGTGTCTGTTACTGCAGTTACGAAAATAACACAGGGCTCACATTATGCTATCCTTATGCTTAAACCCCTTTAATCAAGCAGCTTTCCGGAATCATTTTATTGAACTCTTTTCAGGAACAGTTCTGACTTCTAGTTTTAGCGAGACCGGCTGTGGGACTGGCTGGCACACACACCCGGCTTCAGAAGAGAGACAAGGCTGAAACTGCTACGGGGTTTATCCAGCATTCATGGGAGCTCATTACATGCAGGAGATCACATTCCAGTACTTCTATTAGCAAAGGGATATTTTGCCAACACATCTGGATGCCAGTGTCCAAGGAAGTCATCCTTCTCTAACTCAGCAGCAAAGATACTGGTGCTCTAGAATGGGGTTCCTTCTAGAGAGTTTTGGATGGGACCGTTTCTGTACCTGAGGAGCCAACAGGACTACACATTTTATTTTTTTTTTGGCCATGCCTAAAACTTCATTATTTTCCTGTCATCTGAAAAAAAAAAAAAAAAGGTGAGCTACAGCTTAGGTACAATTTTGTGTCTGGACAAATCTCAAAGAGCCGTCACTTAATCCCTTCATCCAACATCACACTTCACTTAAGCGACTTTTCAGAACTAAGCCTGTATGGAACTGACTGTAGTATTTTACCCTTGCTGTGAAATATTCTTCCCCTTTGTGACACCAACTAGTCTTGAAATGCTGTAAAAATGCTGACAGAAGAAATACCAGAGAACGGTTTTAAAAAGCTTGTGAAGGGTCGGTAGGTCCAGAGGTGTTTTTTTTCAGCACTGGAACAGCTAGGGGACATTTAAAACCAAACGGAAAAAATTCTAGAGGACACAGAAGATTTAGTGTATTTGAGGGAGTCACCAACATGAAAGGTAACATATTTTGGTGGAGGCTGGAGGGGACAGGATCTGATGGACAGTATGTCAGCCCTATGGTAGTAACAGGGGGAGGGGGTGGCAGGCAGCAGTACTGGGACATGGGGAAAGCAATGAAATGAGAAAGGTAAATGAAGCGAAGTGTAGCATCAGGCAGAGGCCCCAACATCACAAACACAGTTGTAATGTACAGTCTCATAGATCCCCTGAGTTTTACATTGAAAAGAAGTGACAAAATCATCAGGAGAGAAATGAGAATGACCAGCAGAAGCCCGAGGAGGAACAGTGTGAGAAGGGAGTCAAAACACTAAAGAGCTGCCTGAGGTTAGTGCTACTGGACTACAATTTATGAAGGGATACATTCAAAACTGCCTCAAAGGTTAAATGGGAAGCCTGGACAAGAGAATGAGAGAAAAGAAAATCTTCAAGAGTCCAAGATGTAAGCAAGATACCCGGCACGTACAGCTCAGCCAGCACAATTACACTGTGAAACTGAACTCCTCAACAGCAGCTCTTTGCTTTTCTGTCCTGAAGCCACACTCCCAGTCGTGTTTATGCCATTTGAACCCCACTGAGTCCACTGCAACGGCACCTGCACCCCAGCAAAGGAAGAAGCCTTAAAACAAGGCTGTGTAAGGTTCATTAAAATAATAGTAGTCTTCCAGAATTTCATTTTCAAATGTAAGCACCGATCCACACATTAGCATGTATGCATATAGATGGATGTATGCACACAGAAGTACATATGCACATACCTAATAGGTTGCATACCCTGCTGCTCATCGGAGCTCTTAAAATACTTGTGAGCAAAATAAAACACAAACCAGTTGTGTTTTAAAGTTTTTTCTTAGGAATCCAGGTACAAATAAAAGTAATTTATGCTAACATGTCCCACAATCTCACTTTGGAGACCAACATAGTACTTCTCTGTCTCCCAAACACAAGTCACAGTAGTTAACATTTATAAAAAAAAACCTCTCATGGAGGCTTTTCCCAAGTCTTTGCTGCATTCTGGAAGGAGACGTTCTGGAAGAAGCAAGTGATTCCACAGGCTCTTTTCTGGACCCACATCACAGGATCCCATTTGGCATTCATCCAGCTGCATCAAGTCTTGTCCACCTATGGATTGCAATATGTGACTCCCGAACAGTGGAATTTGTGGCCAGTTAGTTTAATTTTGCACCCTCTATCATTATAGGGATTATTCTGGTTTTCATTCAGATCATACAGCCATGTTTCACTTAGCTTTGTTACATCTTTAATTACGACCTTAGGTTGAGGTGGTATAATTTTACTTTAAGAGATATGCCAGAACTCAAGTACTGACATCTCCAGGTTTCATAGAAATTGCAGGGATCATAGGAATTTAACTTGATAATTACCTCAATATTTCAAGTCAGACAATCACCATATAAAATAATTATGGGTTGTTGTTTTTCCAAATTCACTTTGTGGGTTAATGTAGGTTACTGCAGGTTACAATATATGATGTTAACAGATAGAGAAATAGAAATAAAAAAGTGTAATATACCTCAGTGCAAGATTATTCAACCAGATGTATAAGGAGTTCCAAAAGACAGAGAGAGGCACCTCTTTTAAATGCATAAACCAGCAAATATCGTGTTTCCAACCAAGGAATGTTCAGATCAAGAATTCCTTTCCATCATGTCTTTAGACACAGAAATTTCTTTCCCCACAAGACTTGCAAAGATGCAAAGACTGGCAAAAATGGGAGCAAAAATAACCTCTGTACACATCTTGCAGGAAATCTTCAATAACTGATCCCTTTGCTGCCATATAAACCCTCTTCTTTTACCAACAGAAGTACTCTTAGCCAGCATTTCATCATGTTCCTTGGCACAATTAGGTGATTTAAGTCATAAGCTGCTACTTACTAAGGTTTTCTTTCTTCAATTTTAAAAAAGCAATAAGTAAAGACCAAAAAGGGAATATTTCAATATACTATAATTCGATTACACTTTGTGAGTTCCCCCCCCCCCCGCAAAATGCCAATGCTTTTGTTATCTCTTGCATCTAAAGATGGAAAAAAAAATACTTGGCATGATTTCCATCATGTTGATTCTTCTGGGTTCTCAAATATTATGATCCATGGAAAGTCTGGATTCATGCTTACTTCCAGTCTTCATTAAGTCAGTTGTAGTTGAATTGCTAGTAGGGCAGGCTGCTGATACAGTAGGTGGGCATGCTGAATAAAATACATACCACAGCTGTACCTGCACTTGTCAGAGAGCCAACCTGCTTTACGCCAGTCTGTTCTCTACTGCTTCCTGGTCATAGCCCATCTGTTTCTGAATTCATAAAATGCTGAAGAACACAAATATCTGAACCTATTATAGGTAATATGCTTCAATTAAATTCTGATTGTGGAGCTGTGCTTAACAGACTAACATTAGTAATGCACCTCTTTCAAATTTGTCAATAAAATAGACACCCATCCACGGATATTTCTGTGGAATTCGGAGGCTTTTCTATGTGGTGGCTTCTACATATGGTGCACCTGGCCAATATTCTTGCAGTTGCAAACAAAATCAAACCCAAAAATAACTGCCAAGCCAGAGTATGGAAGGTTACTAAGACAGATTATATAAAAACCTACATATAGGGAGAGGTTCCGCAGTAGGAGCACTTACAGGTGAAGTAAGCCAGACAGCTATTAACCTGAAGTTTACCAATAGCTTAGAGGAATGCTTTACTTTTCAGTTGGATTCAGTGATAACACAGAATGGTAGTGCACACAACAATGATGAAACTAATAGAAGTTTACTTTGTACATGTAATTTTTGCACTGGGGGTGAAAGAGTCAGCTTTACAAGGTCAGTTTCAAAAAAATTAAGAATTAGAGGAACTCAGCAGGCTATCAATAACTGATTTAATAGGAACAGACTTTAAACAGAAAAAGTAGGTGAGGGATATATCCCCAGGAAATTTGCTGAGGATGCCTACAGTACCTATGATTAAACTATCTGTCCTCTGGATGTCATCATTGCTCTTTTTATATGCTGTTGGTTAAAGGTGTATTTATGTAGAAGGTAACTGCAGTCCTAAGGAAGCTGGCTTGGGTGCATCATTTTGGTAGCTCAGTGCATTTCTAATTAGAATGAATACACAAGAGTGTGGTTCAGATCATTCCTATTTATAATCTACAATGAACCCGTTTCTATAATGTAATGCAAGAAAAAGGACCCCCCGTGCACATTTCATTTGATGTGAATTCACATCTCTGCTTCAAGAAGCACTTTATGCCTCTTCACAAAAGATTTCCATCTTTCCATATGTGCAGCTGAGACATAGCTGCCAGTCAGCAATAGTGTTTGCCATATTTGCAAAAATCTTTGCTTTAACATGGAATCAGAAATTAAAATTTCAAAATAAGGTCCTTGGTTTCTCCAGGGAGGGTATACTCCATTAGTGCTGATGCGTCAGAGCAGAAAGGAAAATTTTGAAATACACCTTACTGTGGCAAGATTGACCCTGAGAGATTTGATAGAGAGCAGACCAAAGTGGGGCACTACAGATATTTACCATATTTCTACAAGACCCCTTATAAGACGTTACTGCAAAACAGCGTAAGGAGAAGCAGATTCTAGGCTGAATCATTCTCCCAGCATGAGGCATAAGGTTGAATCCAAATCTTCTCAGTACCTTTCAAGTCCACACGAATCCAAAGACGAGGAGGGGCTGGCTGTCCTCACGCAGTGGGGTCTGCTGGCAGGTGGTACAAGCTGAAGTGGCCCAGCTAGCCAGTAAAGGAGACTGCCACCTTTGCACTTCTTTTCCTGAGCTGTGCCAAATGTTTCTCGGCTGCTGTCAGCATCCATCCTGAAACACCTGAAACAGCGTCAATTTTAGCAGCACGGGGACCACTCCAGAAGTCTTAGAAACACAAGTATGATGTCCTTCTCTCTTCTGCATGGCCACTGCACACAGAGCGAGTTGTTAGAGAGCTACATTGCACCAAAAAACCCTACAGCTTTCACAGAGGAATTATTATGAAGCTTTCGGAGTTGTATAAGCCTGAGTTGTACAAGCTAATGTTTAACATCTTCCTTCCCAGCATTAAACACTCATCTCACAAAATTTACCAAGGGGGATTTTCCATTCCCAGCTTTATCCAAAGTATTAATTAGATGGCATTCAGCAAATCATTTATGCCTAGGTGTACAGAAAGCACCTAGACTGAGCCTTGCAAGAAACAGACAGTTTCATCACTGAGCCTCTGAGCTCCCTGGTCAGCAGAGCAAAGAGGCGTTACAGTCTGACAGTTTTCTACGTACTTAGGAGTTTGGGAACACTCAAAAGCCTCATACTCTTAGCAGGGATGAACAACTCAGTATTTTTTTCATGCCTCAGCTCTCTGAGGATGATAAAATTTGGTACTCTTCTAAACAGCTTGCAGGTGGAGCAGAATCTGTTAGGTGAGGTAACTGGGCAAGTCCCCCAAGAAGGACACTGACCTTTCTTTCAAGGAAGAGCTGGAAGGTTCTCTCATCCTTTTACCCAATAGCTAGTAGGTAGCACACCAACTTCTGAGGAAAAAGGCAATTTCCAGGGTTTCTTACTTCTATCTGAACTGAAACACAGCAACAAGTCACAGAACAGGCATCAAAGATCTGATCCCTGTCTCCCAAGAAAGTGCCTCAGCCACGTGAGTAAATTGTTGTGTGCACTTGCTCTTTCTCTTTAATCCAATTAATCCTTTTAGTTTCATGCTAGTGGAGAAAGAGTTTCCTCCCCTGTACCCCAATAGCCTCTAACTGGAGGTCAGAGACACTTCCATGGGAGGCAGGAGAGGCAGAGTTGCATACCTTCAGACAGTGATGTATTTGGAGCTCCCAAATACTGGCCACTGAACTGTTGCATTGGAGAAGGCACCAGCACTGCTCTGGCCATGTTTTGGGAGGATGGCTGCTGGGTTTCTCTTTGGAAAAAAAACACCTCTGACTCTGTCTCTGTCTTCCATAAAAGATCTCTGTTGCCAGATAAACAGCCTAAATACTACAGGGCATATCTATTGGCTTCACGCTCAGTCTGATGAGGCTTTATGCATTTCCCAAGAGATGTAGGGCATGGACAGGTAGACTAGAGCCCCTCCACCAGCTTGGCACACCAGCAGGACACGGGTCAACACTGATCTGAACATGACAGAGCTGTATTAGCCCAGTACTGCCAGGCTCAACCTTTGAGGAAGGCTCGTTGGTTTGGACATAGCAAAGTGTTTTTATGGTTTTATGATTCCTGGCTTTGGTTTCATCCAGGACACAGAGACTCTGGCCCCAGGGAAGCCTTACATGCAAAACAGGGCTGTGCAAATGTCTCACTGGCTATCACACAGCCAAACCTCTTGGAAGATGTGCACTTTTGCTTCACCATGTCATCTTTTCCCATCTACCCAATATTTTTCAGAGAAGCTGTGCCAATTCATTTAGTACAGTTGGTACACCATTTTGTAGTGAAATATGAAGCAGGAAGCAGCATTATTAAAAAGATGTATTTTAGGATGTTCAGCCTATTGTTTTTAAGCATCCTCTGGAGATGCAAAAAACACGGCTAGAAAAATAACTTTGATGGGCTGCCCCATTTCAACACTGGAGTTTTGCCTTGCATGTTAATGTGTGTGTTTTCATGCCTCAGCTCCACTAACTGTACTCCTTTCCTGTTTCTATTTATTTTGGAAGCAATATATGTTTACTAAATCAGTTGAAAAGTGTTAATGATCAGTTCACAGAATACTAATGGGGATTCAAATTACTTTCACATGAATCAAGACAAATTAAAAAATACTATTTGACCATAAACTGCTTCAAATTCATCTCATAAGAATTCTAGTATCTTGGAATAAAGATACCTATTTTTTTAGATATTTAAATTGATGAAAAAAGCATGGGCACAAGAATGCATGGATTATCTCTGGTTCATGCAGCAGAGAAGAATGAAATATACCTTCTCTGTGTGAGAGTATGTGTGGCAAGGGGGCAGGGTATCTAAAGCAGTTGCACCATGAGCAATATCTCTTTCACGTGCCTGAAAAGGAAGAATGAGACATGTAAGAACAAGCAAAAGAGTTGTGACGTGGGTAAAGCTAGCCCTGACTCGTTGTGTATTATTCAGCCCTGAGAAATAGAGGTGAAACCTGAAAACTGGTAACCTGCAGGGATACTGGGTCAAAATCTTTCCAACAGAAATTTGTATTTCTCCCCAGAAAATTCACCAAAATTGAAACATACTCCAAAGATGAACCAATTTCAGTGACACTTCAGCTTGATCCTGTCTTGATCTGAAAAAAGGTGTGTTTCAGAAATGCATTTCAAGTATGTCATATTCTAAAGGTAGAAACTTCCAAACTATGAAATTCCTACAGGTTTTAATAGAGGAGAGTAATCCAATTTAGTGACCTCCACTAGAGATAGATGAACAACTTGGACATTGCAGTACACATGTCGACTGGGAGCAGTGTGCTAGCTACGAGCATATGCCATAGTCACCAGCCTTACCTACGTAGAGGTGGCAAGGAACACACAACCACTAGCAAACCAGACTCTAGTAGTTCTGCTGCTCATAGAAAGCCATTTTTTTTCCCCCATTTGTCAAAATCTGTCCTTTCCAGGCTCCCAGATGCTATAAATTAACCTCTTAGTGCTTTATCATACAGGAATATATGTATGCTATGCTAGCAAAACACTTCTTACATGGATACATCATGACTTTGCTGGGCAAGTCACACTAACATCACTGAGCAAATCAATACTGGAGGGTAAAAGCAGTTTTGCTAAGAAAACCAAGCCTTTACTGGGACACTTGCTAGATCTCAGTGCAGTGAAGCTGCAGGCAAAGCAGCCTGAAGTGCAGACCAGTATTGGGCACGATGTTCTATACTTTCTCCGTTCGCCCAGTAGAAAGCAGACAGTTTACAGTAATAATCATTATAGCTGCCTCCTAAGTTGACCTATGAGGAGCTAGTGGATACAAAGAACTTACCTCTTTGCTCGTCTTTTCCTTACCCATGAGGGAATAAGTGCAGTCCTTAACTATAGTTGTCCTGAATTGTGGTTTAGGACTGCAAGGCAGGATATGAGTCTGGTTTCACCTCCTCCACTGCCATTTTATAGAGTTCAGGTATAACATTCAGCTGTTCCTTTACTCTTTTTTTTTTTTTTATACAAAAATGCAATCTATCGTGGATCTTTTATGCATGAGAATTAAGACACATCTAGGAAACTATCAGAAGGAATAGAGTCTCCAACCTACTCTATTTCATTCAAGACAATTTTATCTAACCAATTTTTAACATATTTAAAACATTGCCCATATCTACTCTAGCTATGAGGCACTGGTAATCAAGTCAAGCACCATTGACTATGAGAATAGTGAACTGTAGAAAATGACTTCTCAGCATTATGTAGTGTCACAGCACAATTTAAATAACATGTTCATTATTCAAGTTCTCATAATTCGTACATATAGAAATAGATACAGGGAACCGAAAGCTTTCAACCTTTCAACAGTTAAATAAATAAGTGACCTGTATCATTGCAAATATACTGTACGTTTCTTAAATATCTGATAGGTTGCTGGAAAGTCTTTCCAAAATTAAATCCAGTGATACAAAGTGCTAATGGGTGAGAGATGCACACATAGTAGTGACGGCTGTTACATATTGACACTGCTTTTAAATGAATGAACAGAAGGTTTGAGAGAAACTGTGTTTTCTGGGTAGGAATCTCAGACATGATCATTATGTTGATGTACAAAAGGAATCTTAAAATTGTGATTACAGAAATCTAATATTAAAGTCATGCTCTTTTCTATAATTTTACTGGATGTCAGTGTTTGTTTCTGTGCAAGGTGGAATATATTGCAGAGGTTGTTGTCTTGATTTTCATACACGTTTAGAAGATTTCAAAATAAAATTGTTGCTACCACATTATCTGAAATTTTGGGTAGGACCATAGTTGAAGAAGAGTATCCTACGATTTTTTTGATAGTACTCAAATCCAGTCTCATATAATTCCCTGTAACTCAATAATGTCATATTATACTTCAATGCATATGAGTTAAAAAATATGAATATGACATGACTATTTATATAGAGATAAAATGTACTGATTTAATAACCTGAGCTGTTTATAAGTAACTTCAAAGGAAATTTAACTATTTAAGATTTGCTTGTGTATTTTGTAAAATGCTTATAAATTTGGCAAAAACTATTTAACAAAGACAAATGACAAAAAGACAAAGAAAAACACAAAAGAAAAAGACTCATCAATTGTTGTAAAAGCAAAAGAAGTCTTTCCTACACCTAATATTTGTCCACTTGGGGCATGTTATCTCTCTCTGCTGAATTTAAATTGTAAGCAAGAGATGAATTTATGCCATGTTGTTAAGTATCTCAGCAGAAAATATTTTTCCTTCTTCTCAGAGAAGAAAGTCTGTGTCTCTAGATGGAGCCAGGGCAGATGGCTGTATTCCCCTCATTAGTGAGGAACAGATGAGATGTCCTCTGTCCTCTTCTGCATGACACTAGAGTAAGTCTTTCAGAGACCTGGTATTTCTGGGGCATTTAAGAGCTTATTATTCACTCACTGTTGACCTCACAAAGCTGCCCTCTCAAAGAAAAACACAATTTTTCTCACAGGCTGTCCTGCCCAGACACCCAGACACTGCTGGGATTTAAAGTATTCTTGAAGCCTTGTAAACTTTCACTTTGCTATTTGCCATCTCCATTGATGTTCCAAGCTCTCCCCTTCATCTCTCAGTCCCAGACATGAATATATAGCCTGCCTACATCACTCCATGTTTCAACAAATCCTTATTCCTACTGCCTCGTCCAGTCTATACAGCCGGCAGCCAGCTGTGCCTGATGTGATCATAATCCCTTCTGAATCTCTCCAACTGCCCTCTCCTAAATTCATGCCTGTCTTCTATTCCACCATATCACATAGAATTTGCTCTAAAATTTTGCCTTGGCTTTGTTATCATGCCATGTCCTATATTGAAAGCATCCTCTCTGTCTTACTACTTCTCAGGGTCACCAAGCCAGTGAACCTTTAATCCATTCTTTTAGCATTTCTACCATTTATTCATAGCAAACTTCCGTATAGAATCTCTTTTCCACCTCCATATACAATCCTTCCTGAATCTTCCTTGTTCATGACTAAGGGGGAGATATTTCATATTTACCAAAGGATAAGAGCACACATCAACGGTCACTGGTGATCTCCGAGCTTCTACTTCATCAAGTCTTGCAGTATCTTGATGATGTGGCCATGTCTTTCTTCAGCATCTCAAAACAGGCTGGGCCTGTCCTGCCAATCATATATGCTCCACAGTATATACTGCATCCTCCCCTGGGTACTGCTGCTGCAGTTCTGTTACACAGACAGACGCTGTGCACTTTCCTCTTCCTCTGGTAGAAACTACTCTGCGTGCAGGGAAGATGGTACCAGAGATGCCACAAAGTCCCACAGCCTGGATGGTCAGGAGATCAGGACTACAGGCACATTGTGAAATCTCTTTCCCTATAGGGCACCAACAATCTTTGTGCTTTAGCACTGGTGTAAACTGGCTTTACTGAGGTTGGCTGAACTGCATGAAGTTGCAGTGGATTTGGCTTTGAGTTGTCTGGCTATTACAAAGCATCACCAGGCCATACAACTCATTCAGTGAGTGTGCTCTTTGTTCCTATGTCTCCTGTCTGTGTGTCTCTTCTGGAGAACTAGCTATGTACATGAACACGTCCGTCGGTCAGACCAAGATCCATCCTTGCTCTGTATCCTGTCTTTGGGCTATTAGTAGGAGATTCTTAGAGGATAAGAATAAGAAACAGGACAAATCAGAAATCCCTGTGCATACTCGCTCAGCTCCCAGCCATCAGCTGCTTAGAGGACTTTCTGAACTAGAGCTTGCCACAGTCCCATCATGTTAATAGTCCCCCATGGACCTATCGTCAGTAATGTATCTTATTTTTTTGAATTCGTAACATCCTGTGGAATGAGTTCCACAAAATAATTATGCCCTGCATGACAAAAATTTGCTTTAAATTCCCTGTGTGATTATAAAATTGGAACCCCCTTAGGTCCTGTATTGTCAGAAACAATGCATTAGTCACTCCCTAATCACTTTCTCCATGACACTCATTATTGTGCACATCTCTGTCTTTTTCCCCTTAGTGGATCCTCTAAAGGGTCTGGATTATTTACTCTCTCCCTGTTATCTTTCCCTGTACCTACCCTAGTTCTATCCATTTGAAATACAGCAATCAAGCAAATACAAGATTCAATTAGAAATGTGCATGGAATAGTCTGATTTGACTGGTCTTTCTTGTGACTAAATTGTACTTCGCAAGTTTGGCTACCACCAGGACAAAAATTAAAATAACAATGTAAATAGTATTGGCTAACAAATGGCAGTAATAATAAACAGACTGGTTTCTGAAAGAACAACGTGAAACAAAAAATAAAATAAACAGGTGGAATAAAACATAATCACAAGATAATTTCCAAAACTAGTCATTCAGTCCTTTTCTACAGCATCTAGTGGAAGCTTCTTCCTCCTCTGGGAGGAAACTCTCAAAGTTTACCACTTCAGGTGAATGAAAAATAGAGAGAAATGCAGAGTTGACTCTCGAAGTCTCTGTGATACAGCAGACAATTGCATCTGCTCTGCTATTGACCCCTGGAACAGGGTTTTAGAAAATCCATGCATTTAAGAAACACTACATGACAGCTTATTACTTGCTAGAACTGTCACTTATCTCTGGCTGCAAGTGACTCAGCTAAACAAGTATTGTCTCATACATTATTATGTATCTGGTAGCAACAAGATTGGCTTTCTTATGCATGGTCAGCACAACAGTTTTGCTTTCCAAAGGCAAAAACCTAAGGTATAGTTAGGCCGAAGAGCTCAGTATTTTAATAAGATACTTCTAAAGGCACCTCTGGACATTCCCAAAGCACTTCTATCGAGAGCTGGGCTCCTCAGCATTGCTTGCTTTGTGCTGGCAAACTCTTGGCCATTCCTCTCTAATTCACGGTAGAATTGAGGTGCCTCTTCACCAGGAGAAAGCACGTTTGCAGTCACACTTAGCTAAAGGGAGGCAAAAATCCTAGCAAGGACGGGACAGTCTGGAACTGGTCCAGTCCCTTCACAAGCTGAGGCTCACACAGCCCACGTGGCTGTTACCAACTGCCATGTCCTCATTAGGGTTTTTTCTTACTTACTCCTTTTCCCTAGTGAAAAAAAACTTTCTCATTCAAAAAAATGGCTTTTATACAGCAGTTAGTAACGGATTCAACAGCCAGTAATTGAGGCTCCTCCAGTGGGATCTGGAATTGCCTTCTTCAAACTACCCTCAAGAATTAGTACCTTTAATGACTTACAGACTTAAGCAGCCAGGCTCTTGCCTGGTTGACAGAGATCCAGACAAGCTGTCAATAATTATGCAAGATCATACTCCCACGTATCATGCCCGGCATAACTGAAAGCATTGCTGTTTTCTTTGATCTTTTAAGTCAGGAAATATTTGGATATTCTTTGAGGAAACACTAATATGCCAAGTCTCCTCTGTTATCATTAAGAAAACATTAGACAGGTTAAGCAGGCATCTCTCGTTCTGCTGGCTTTACTAATCTAAAAGTTTGTCTGTCAATTGACGGTAGCTATCGCAAATTCCATGAAATATGTGCGTGAAAAGAACTTCTTTCCCTATGGTTCTGAATGGAGGTGGGACAACAGAGCACACCTTTGTCGTTTGTTACTGAAAAAGTGTTTCAAATTTCTTCTCATGCAATAAAGAACTTGCATCTAACCCCAGAGAACGTGCACCCCAGTGCAGATGCAAACCACAAGCACTGCCATTTCCTAAGGGCAAACCCTTCTCTGCCACAGCCTGGCTTGGACTCCAGGGACCTCCTGCCATCAGGGCTACCTCAAATTCATGTTACAGGTCCAAGATGAGGACTAACTCTTTATCTACACAAAGAATCCAGCCGGAGCCTTTTGACCCACACACGCTCTTTCCTTCTTTCTTGCTCTCGCTGTTAAAATTGAGCATATTTGGTTTTGCAACAGAAGTGACTCTGACTCGAAAGATGAGTCCTCGGGCCAGCAGGAAGACACTGATGTGCTTCAGCACGTCAAGACTCGCAAACCAGAGTAGCAAGCCAAGGCTGGCAAG
Source organism: Scolopax mira (assembly GCA_004320125.1). Classification (NCBI taxonomy): domain Eukaryota; kingdom Metazoa; phylum Chordata; class Aves; order Charadriiformes; family Scolopacidae; genus Scolopax; species Scolopax mira. The sequence continues at coordinate 54,681 of BJBW01008367.1, forward strand.
CCAGTTTCCTGGTGGGACATAGACTGGCAGTTCTGCAGCACAAGATGCTAAGTTTGAACGGTAACATTTACACTTACACTTCCCAGATATAACCGGACACGGTGTGAGGTGATGGAAGACGAAGTCTTTTCTCTGGTGGGAATTTTTATGATACTTTTATGTGATCCATTAACAGGATACTGCTTATGGCAAGAAAGCAAAGAAAGACTGCGTAAACCAGTCTCGATGACAGCTTATGGCATAGGACATACAAAGATGCAGGGAACGAGGAGAACATTCTCATAGCCTTCTAAATTTAGGTGATCTGAGAAAGGGCTTAAATACAATCTCCTGAGTAGACGGTGTGAAAGGTGGGGAAAGCAGAAGGGACAGAGAAATTCATAGTGTGAAAGAACCATTTGTATTAGGAACTGTGGCTAAGATGACTCTTTGGAGAAGTTATCACAAGTTGTAATCAAAAATTAAAAAAACGTTGGAAAAAGAATGCCTAGTCAGTATATGGGAAGCATTTTTTTAAACAAGTCTGACCTTTTCTTATTTGTCAAAAATTTTGCTTGTTAAAAATAATTGCACTTTCATTTTAAATTAATATTTTTAAAAAGCTTTTGCATTACATGCTGTTTAAAAAATCCACTACTCAAAACATATAACATAATAAAACATATTAAAAACTGGAAAAAGCTTTATTATTGGTTATCATATCTGAATGCAGGTGCATTAGTAGTATTTCCAGTGTTTCTATTACATTTTTTAAACCTCTGTTTGACTACATGCAGAACAGGCATTAACGGAAATATATTTATCTATCCAGGAGAGAAAATACTTCAAATATTTTACATTGACTACTTAAAGGTATGCAAAGAAAAAAATTTGTCAAATGACTACTGGAGAGATAAGGACTGGTCAGTTATTATGTGCTATTTGAGCCAGCTTGTAAAATAAACTAATATTTTTTAAAAGGTCTTAACTCGGGCAGACACAAAGTCAGATATGTCAAAAGAGAGAATATAGGTCACACTAACAACACAGAATACCATATCCTGAAATGCAGTGACAGTGAAAAGGACTTCAGAAAATCAATTTACCATGAATTCCCTATGCAATGTATGGGCTAAGGTTAATGCAATACTCACATGATTATGCAGGAGACGATGATATTACAGGTGTGTATCACTGATGGGACCAGATTGCCATGTCCAGTTCTGGTATCCAATTTTCAAATAATGATGGTTCTGGAATATTGCAAGGAAATCAAGAACAAGTCACTAAATTATTTGAAATTGTGGAAGCCTTACCTGTGCATGAGAGACTGCAGACAGCCACCCCAAAAAAAGGCAGAGATAACTCATCACAGTGGCAGGGAAGTGCTGGGAAGGGACAGTCCTAACAGCAGTGGACTTCCAACCAGGGAGCAAAGCCATAAAAGTAATTAACCATTAGAAATAGAAGGTAGACAAATGCAGGTTGGAAAAAAAATAAAAGTGTGTGTTATTTTAATGAGTAAAGTAAGTATTAGGTTAAAATTAACTGCCTGACAGCAGTGCCTGTAATAAGCTGATGCCTTTTCAGCAAGAATAAGTGCCTTTACAAAAGATATGCTGCAGCTCAGCTGGATTGTAGAGTCTGAAATCACGTCTGGTGTGATGCAAGAAATAACACAAGATGTTCTTAATAACCATAAAGCCACAAAATCTTAATACAGTCACTAAAATATGGATATTTTGACACAAAGAGGAAGCAGAAGAAGTCAAGGAAAAATAAATGTTTATGTTTACATGGTAAGCTGTTTACCAGTTAGCTTTCAAAACAGAAGAACTCACATCAGCTGAAACCAACACAAAACCACACATACTACTGCCTTAAAAAACGCAGAACTGAAATTAGGTCTGTGAAAAAATGTCCCAAGCAAGCCATCAAAAAAAAAAAAGGAATTCTTTCATACACGCACACAGACAGAGGCACATTCCCCAAAAGCAGGAGGACTGAAGGAGGAACAAATGAGCATTTAAGGATGTTATGTTCAAAGATTGCAAATATTTTATTTTCACCTCTATACAAAAGGGGATTTTAAGATGTCATTACAGCACACCTATTCTCCCATGTAAGAAAAATAAATCGATATTAAAGACTCTTTTCAAGGCAGCAAGTGCTGCAACATTTGTGTTTGGGAGCAACAGATCTCCAGAACTGGCTTGTGTGCATGCAAATATTTTCAACTAAGTGTCAGAGGAACTAATTAAAAACCCTACATCCTTGCTCATTACCATCAGCTGCTGGAGAGCTGGAAGATGCTACATGTGTACTAGCTTTAAAAAACATATTTAGCTAGCCTTGAAAATTGCAGTCCACTAAATGTGACTCTACCACTAGGAAAATAAAAATCTTAAAACAAAAATAAAGCATGAAAACGACCAGATTATAATTACGTAAAAGAGGGAAAATAGTGTAGAATTTTTTAAATGAAAACTGCCTCAAGTAAAGGCATATCGGATTAATCCACTGCTCCTTCTAAAAACAGCTGATAGCCTTCATCACAAAAAGTGACAAAGGGAACAAAACCAACTTGGGAATTAAAAATCACCAAAGAAGAGGAAGAAGAAAAGCCTTTCAATTGCTTTGACAATGAGGTGACTCAAAGAACTGCGTTAGGTACAGCGTTGTTTAATATGTTAGCAAACAGGGGAAAGGACTTCAGAATCCAGCTGGTAACACTGGAATTTGAAAGAATCATTGAGACCCGTTCAATATTATGAGAACATTATGAACCACTTCAGAAGGACCTAATAAACAAACTAAATAGGCAGAGAGATGGCAAGTGAAGGTCACTAATATGCGACTGCATATTAGAAAGAATTACTCCCGTGCCTCTGTGCTAAGAGGCCTGCGCTGACACTGCCTTCCAGCCCACACAAACCCCTGTTTGTGGGCAGGAGAAGTGCTGCTGACATTGCTGGAAGAGCCCTGAGTAAGGCAAAAAAGGCAAAAAAAATGTCCAGATTTGATATCCACTAGATCAGGCCCTACGCTGAAACTGTGACTCTTGTGGGGGGAGGTGGAAGGGAGTAAAACTGCGGGCAGCTGGCCGAAAATCTGTCCATGTGCAAGAACAGGCAAGGAAATAAAGCAAAACAAAACATGTTCCTTCTGCTCCACCATAAACAACTCGAGCAAGAAAAGAAAGACTAGGTACAGGCTGAACTAGGAATCGGTGAGGCCATTACAATTTCATTTTGTAAAGGAGTGATTTGGCCTTTCTGCTCAGCATAGCCCAAGGAATTGCAGAAATGAAATGGGTCCCAGAAGAGGCCACAGAAATGATGAGATCGCTGAGGAGAGAGCAGAGGGATGCTCCCCCCCAGTGACACATCCGTCCACTCCCCACAAGAGCCGAGCTGGCATCAGGAGACTCCGATAAGAAGCTGTAGCTAATTACCCCCGGGGAATTATCTTGGGAAATTACCCCGGGGAGGGTCGGAGCAGAACCGTGGTGGAGTGACGTTCCCCGCAGTGCTTTCCCAGCCCCTGCGAGAGGACTAACCCCAGGGAGGCTGTGAGCCCTCCCAACCCCAGAACCAGCATCAGGGCCCCTCTACGAGGACCACAGCTCAGGAGGCCCAGCCACCACGGCCACCTCCGTCCCCTCAAGTGAGAAAGACTTGCCAGCACAAGAGATTTCAAAGCCTTCTTCAGGATAAGGACTAAGTGCCTTAAGCACCCCAGTAAACGTAGCCAAGCTTCAGAGATGCTAGAATAATATTGGCTTCATTTATGTGAAAATGGGGGTTTCGTGAGGGCTTGGACATCTAACTACATAGCAAGTTTCAAGACTACAAAAAGGTCTATCTTCATAATAGGAAAAAAACCCCATTTTTATTATAACTATGCTTCTGAAGATATTAGTGACAAAACACAAATTGTTCAGTATTTTCTGTTATAACAAGCAGATACAGAAGAGAATAAGAAAATATCTGGGTGCTTTATATTATGCTTTTATGTATTGTGCATTGAGCTTGCCTAAGAGCTAAACAGCATTTGATTTGTGCCTAACAATAAATAGAAAACGGATTGCCAATTAAGAATGTGGGGCATCTATTTTTAACAAAATGTTTTTAAACTTTTGGCTAACTACGAGAGAAAGGCAGTGCCATCTGTTGGGGAAAACCAGCCGGTTCAGGGAACGGCAGCCGGGCACGTCGCCGCTGTGCCTTGGGTAGAACAAAAGCCCGTTTAGACTCAGGACGTGACAAGCCTGGTCTGATGCAGGGGAAACTTCTGCTGGTGAATAGGAAGGAGAGGTAAAACAATCTTGACGGATTCAACCACAAACTGTGTTAACCAGCAGCTATTAAATGCCTTTAATACCTTCGTGCTCTTTGCCAGGTTCGCCGAGGCCGGATGGGGGGCAGAGGATGGATGAGGAGGGCAGGAGAAGCCACGCCGGGGTAAATCCACGCAACTTCGGCCACCGCAGCAGCAACTGAAATTTTCCTTCCTCACCACTTCATGAGTCAGCACTTCTGATGTCAAGACTTCACAGTCAAATTGAAACAAGCAGCAGCCCTGCGTGCGAGGAAGATAAATCTGAGCTCCACAAAGGGATAAACTGGCGAGCTCAGGCGGTCTGTCAATAATTGGGGCTTGTGTAATTTTTACTCAGCATTTGCAGACTTCTAGTGATTTCACTTTAAATATGCAGCAGTTGAATGGTTGTAGCCAAATGCAGGTTACAATAGTTACACTGAATTCAAAAGCCAATGTATTTAACATTTAAATACACTGTATGCACTCTATGAATTATTTACTTACACCAGCCTTTCTGGAGATGTATGTATATCCTCACACCCACACTTGCATAGCAGCACAAACACACCTATGCGTATCAGCCGAGCCTTTTAGCTCATCATGCTTTTCTGTAGCTATTTAGCATGTTACTATTTTCATTTACTGGTCAGGGTAGGGCAGTGGATATCAAATATGGACATTTTTTTGCCCAGTGAGGGACTGACACATCGGCTAGAATCACGTTGATGGTTATTCAACAGAACTGCAGTAGCCGCTATTTTTGCTCCATTCCCACAGCAGCAATAAAACAGTAGCACAAAACAGAAAGTGACACACCAGATACATTGAACAGCAGCTGCCCTTAAAATCCAAGCAGCCCCCATGGACTGATTTGCCATTCCCAAATGGCTACTTTTTTTTTTTTTTTTTTTTTTTTAACTGGGAGGGTGTAATTAAAGAAGAGGGGAAAAAAATGAGATCATAATAATAAGAGCAAAGAGTAAACAATGAGACCAGAAATACATTTTCTCAGCTGACTAATCCTGCTTTGAGAGACGTATGGAGAGAAATGTATCAGTAAGGTGTTTTCTTTAAGAAAAGCTTATCAGGAACAGCAGGTGGAGAGTCTCGTGCCTCACTCTTCAGTCCTTGCCTGATTGGTAAAAAATTATTTTTTAGTCACTACCAAAGCAAGCAGTTGTGTATAAAAGCCATGTGAAATGGTGAAAGCATACATCAAATGTGCCCTTGGGCAAAATTAACGTATAGATAGACAAGCTTTTGGAAAAGAATCTTTTTCTTTTTTAAACAGATAAGTGTATTTTGAACTAAGCAAGGAAGGCTTATTTTTATGGTGTTCCATGCTGCCCTGCTTTAAGTATTGCACATCGTAAGATATGAAATAGAAAAAGCACTTCTCTGGTGCCAAAGGGGAGAGGGACTTGAAAGAACCACTCACAGAAGTACCATTTCACTTGTAAGAAGTGCACTCTCATTTTTTTCCCTGCTGAACTCTGTAAGTGTGCAAAGTCCAAGCAAACAGAATATTAATCTTTGATGAAGCAAACCTAAAATTCTATAGGCTTGGATTGCAATCATAATTATATTGTATTCAAATTCCAGGGCTCCTTTCTGAATAAATGCACTTAAAGTATTCCATGGAACAGTATTCCATGGAACAATATTCCAAAGGGAGGCTGAACAGCACTTTCAAACTGAAGATGATAAACAAGCCAACCAGAACCAGAATAGAAGCTGAAAATATTCAATGATCCTATCACTGCATAGCTTGTGAAAGTAGACTTTTTTCATAACATATGTTCACAGATATGTCATCATCATCTGTTGTCAAACTAGTGGCAAATAAAGACTTGCAAATTTTTCACATCTCTACTTTTTCCAGAAGTAACATTGCCTGCTTGCCTTTTATTCATAATGTCTGGCATGTTCTAGTAATTCTCAATCACAGTAAGATCTTGTGCCCTCAATATTTGTTTGCTTGTTTTTTTAAAAACAGATGTACAGCAATTTATTGTCTCTCCACCCCCACCCCCCCACCCCCCCCTTCATATTATCTGTATTACATTTATTTATTCTGATTTAGGACAGACATAAATCCCTTTCCATAACCTGCACACACCCTCAATAGTTTAAGACTCAAGTCATCCTCTTATTTAACATCAACAAACAAAACAGCTATATCTGATACTGGATGAATACGTAACGATCAGCGTAGCAAAGTTCAGCTAAAAGGCCTGTCCCCAGGACTTCTAGTCTGGATCTGGAAACATTTCCCAGCTCCTGTGACTGTTCTACCTGCATCTGAGGATGAGTCCCAAATCTTAATTATTTCTTATACTCTGTTTTTCACTGGGAGAAGGCCAAAGTCTACAGGTTAGGAACGTGCTACAGCATGCTGGAATAGGTCTGGATGATCTGAACAATAAGGCATTGGGACTACAGAGTACAGCCACAGACCCTGATATGGATTTTGCTATTTCTGACACTGGAATGGGTTTTTTTTTGCCCCAAAGTCAGGAATTCGCAGTGCTCAGAAAATTAATCTCCAAAGTGTGAGAGCAAATGAGTATTAAGTAGCATTAGTGGTTGGTACCCACTGCTAGAATTCTTTCCTCATATCCAACAGGCCACAGGTTTGCTCAAAATCTTGCAGGCCTGCAGCAAGCAAGGTGTGCAGAACTTCACACCCACACAGTGGGATGACCCAAGTGAGCGAAGACACAATTGTGTTTTAAAAAGCATATTGCCAATCCTCACAATAGGTCAAACCCATCCACCAGGTTAATTCAATTTTCCTCAGGGATGCTATACCAAACATGCGGATTTTAAGGCTACGAGGTAGTTTCCCTGATGCTGATGGGAATTTTAACCTCAGTCAAGGAAGTATCTGAAGGAGCCTGAAGATGTCCATAATCACTAGCAGGCAATGAGTGTCTGTGCTGAATGATCCCATTTAAAATCCTGCCAGGCAGCTATTGGCCTCTTCAGCTCCTTAGTTACTTTTGTGTATCTGGCCTTTGTTATTTGGAGAGTCTTTGGCTTATTCTTCTTTCTATAGTCTTTTGTCTTTGAAGGATTGATTTATTGCTATCTGATATGAGCTACATAATCCAGCAAAATTGCCTTGTCTCAACAGTTTATAGTTCTGCTCAAGATTTATGTTACATCCATCCTTCCAAAGGAAGTCCTTGCTTTTAATTCTTTACAATTTTAAATGTTTGTCTATTCAGAAATAAAATCCACTTTTAGGAAAGAAAATTAACCTAAGATCTGAGTCACTTTAAACTCTGGATAGCTCTATTTAGGACATGCATTTTGTAACATAAAAACATACATGTTCCCCACCATCCATCTTGCCCCATACTAATGCACTCGGATTGTTCATACGCCTCACTCCAGCTCTTCCTCAGAACTTCCTCATTCTGTCCAGACTTCTCTTTCCTTTTTGTTGTTTCACCTTGCTTAAAACACTGTGTCCAACACAATTTTCATTTATATAATACGTCATTTATTCCTTCTTGAATCTCTGTGTTTCTTTTTCTTCACTGCCTGGGATGAGGGTTCTACCTTCAGCCAGTGCATAATTGCCTCCTTGATTGCTTAATCTCTTATTTATCATCTTTCACCCATCCTTGGTCACACACTGAAGTCCCTTTCTTCACTTCCCTCCCAAATGTGGATTCTGCCTTAAAATCCTCAGGAAAGCAAATGTTATGAAAGCTCCTCTAACAACAGATTGTTTTTTATGCAGTGATGAATGCTGCGGTTTAACATAAATAGCTATTTTACTTCTCAGTAAATGGTTCCATCTGACATTGTAAAACAGAGTTCTGGAATGCACCTCACTGGCACCTCGTAGGGTGCACTTTATCCCCAAATGCAACACAGAAAGGAATAGTCCTGAAAACAGCAGCTTTACGTCCATTTGTGCATCATCCAATTGTCTGACCACAAGGGTTAACAGTGAACAGTTCTGTAGCTCAGAGAGCTGCAAGGAAGGGAACTGCACCCAAGAACTTACCACCTCCTTCCAAAATTGCACAGTGCCTAAAATGACCCTCTGTTACTCCTGTTTGGAGTCTGCTGGAGAGTTGTAACCCCTTGACAGCACCACTGCACTAAGGAGGGGCAGCAAAACCAGGACATGGTCCTCTAGACTTGAATGTTGAGTGACTCAATGAAACTGTGAAGAGGGGAAAAGGAACATGACCTGGGTTTTTCTTCTGCAGAAGTTCTAGTCCAAGCTGTTGGATCTGTAACTATTTTGCTCTGGATGACAGTCATAATAGTACTTTAAGAATCCAAAATAATATTCAGCCTCCTCCACTTTCTGAATACACTCATATGCAAATATATAAAGAAGGCCAAATATGCAGTTTTCACACCAATAAATCTCACACTCAAAGTTAGAATGTTCTGGAAATTAAAAGTCTCCAAAAAATCGAGTGACCTTCATATGGGTTCCTTGACTCACCTATATAGCGACACTTTTCTTGCTTCAACTACTTTGCTTTGAAGTGTCAGAAGTTCTGCAGCCTCTATGTACTTCAGCAGAAGGCACAGATGCTTGATGTCATTTAACAATCAACTTATTAAGTTCTATGCCATTGACCTCTGCAGCAGTGCTTACTATGCACAAAATATGGCAATATTAAACATTTTAAAGAGTTTTTTTGTTTCATCTCAAAACAAGTATTCCTGATTAAGACAGTTCAATTCCTGTCACGGTTCACATGTAAACCTTTTTAAGGTTTATAATAATATTTTATACCTAAAAAAAGAGAAATGACTAACACTAGGTGTGCAAGCAAACATTTTTAACCCCAGAACACAATCAAGGGTGTCCAGGTAGGCTTTGCTGTTCTCAACTAAGCTGCATATGGGATTTCTGATGTGATCATCCACATTTATGTCAATCAAATATCTGCTTTTACTGTGAATATTTCAGATCAACAACTGAAATCCAGATGTGTCATGAGCTCTATGCACTCTACTTGAAATTATTTGTCTTTAAAAACAGAGTAAGGATGCACTCACGCTTGCAACAGTATCCTGAAGCGTTTCTCCTGCACAGCAGAGCTTTTGCGGGATAAACCAGCCACCTGGGTCCAAATTCCCAAACGCTCTGGGCAAAAGGCATGTGCAGATGTGACTCCCTCTCTTCTCAGTGCAACAGCTGGAACTAGAAGACAAACCATCACCACATTCTACACCATTATTATCCCCACTTCTAATCTAATTCTTTTGCACCAAAACCCCCAAACTTTTACTACATGGTCTCCCCTCTAAGGATAGCATAAAAATTCATATATGGTCACAAAATCAGCAAAAGCCATCCACATTTTTTCCCCATATCTCTCTACACAGATGGGTAATTTAAAAAAGAAAATGGTTTATACAAGCAGTACATTTGTGACCTGGCATGTTTTATCAATTACCTTGGCCCTGTCTTTGTCTCTTTTTTACTATTCAAGTTGAGGATTTCTGCCCTGGTCACTGCCTTCCCCCTTCCCCTTCCTTCCCTCATGTAGTTTTGGGGGGGGTGTTAGGGATCAGGAGGACTGTAGGGGAGCTCAAGGGATGATGACTTGTAGGGAGCAAAAGGAGCAGTGTGGGCTTTCGAGCACGTCACATACCCTAGGGGTACAGCTACGAGAATTGTTCAGACTGACTTTATGAGGACGATGGGGTTAGTCAAAATACTAAATATGGATTATTAGGGTTTTTTTTGTTATTGTTTTAGCCTTCCACCAAGCCTGGGTACTGACTGGTGGCATAGATAGAGTTCATGTCCACATATGAGAGTCACACACCCTGCTGCTCACTTGCACATGGAATCAAACATTGGTGTCTAGACACTGGCACCCAGCTCATACCAAATTCCTCAACTACCAAAAGAAAATGGATGGTCACGGATTTGACCGGCTCCATCTGGAGTTGAAAGTTTTGCTGCTTTCAAAGGAGTATGGAGGACTACTCATTTCTCTGGGTAAAACACACAGAATTGCTCTCTGTCTACCATTAGCCATGGTCCAATCTGGCTTTCATAGAATCATAGAATGGTTTGGGTTGGAAGGGATCTTACAGATCATTGAGTTCCAACCCCTCTGCCGTGGGCTGGGACACCTCCCACTAGAGCAGGTTGCTCAAAGCCTCATCCAGCCTGGCCTTGAACAGGGATGGGGTATCCATGACTTCTCTGGGCAACCTGTTCCAGTGCCTCACCACCCTCACTGCAAAGAATTTCTTTCTGGTATCTAATCTAAATCCCCCCTCTTCCAATTTAAACCCGTTGCCCCTTGTCCTTTCACTACACTTCCTGACAAAGAGTCCCTCTCTGGCTCTCCTATAGGCTCCCTTCAAGATATTGAAAGGCCATTACAAGGTCTCCCCAGAGCCTTCTCTTCTCCAGGCTGAACAACCCCAGCTCTCTCAGCCTGTCCTCATAGGAGAGGTGCTCCATCCCTCTGATCATCCTTGTGGCCCTCCGCTGGACCCA
>BJBW01008368.1:0-16951 GCA_004320125.1 Scolopax mira
ACTTGGCTACTGCTGAGTGTACTTGAGGTGACCTAGGGCTTTCTCAGCTGTTGGTGGGATGGGTGATGGGCTTTGCAACATAGTTCTCTTCAATTGGCTGCAGAACAGAGCACACATGCATATTTATGAGATATAAATACCTTTCTCAAATCCAATGTCTATAAGATGGTCCAATCCTTCTTCTGAGCTTTAGTCCAAAGTGACAGATAAGTTAAAAAATATATATATATATTGTCTGGATTCCTTTTGAATGCATCTAGACAACAAATCTAAACCAGAAATGACTGATTAAGCCTTATTTTTAATTTTTTTTTCTTTTTTTTCTTTTTTCTTTCTTCGTCTCTCAGGAAGTTTGAAATGAAATGTTTTCAGAAACGGAGAAAAAAGCAGTTAAGGTAAATTTTGGGGATGGTTAAAAGTTCTCAGACTTGACTGCCAGTCATGTCCACCGTGGACAATCCATGGCAACACAGGAACAGGGTGAACTTCCCCACCCCCTGCTGCCTTTGAAGTGTAGACGTCCATTTATCCATTTCCTCCCACAGACTCGGCTCTACCAGCAGTCACTTCCAGTGGGGACACCTACACTGGGAACAGTGATGTATTGTGCTGCCACAGCTAGATTCAGCAAAGCTTAATTGATCTGCAGCTTTTCCTGGGTTGACATCTGACGGTGCTTTCAAGTCCCAGTTCACTGGTACATTTTGCTAACAAGGTGTCAAACCAGAGCCAGCTCAAGGGATGTTGTCTGTTCTGTAGTTATAGTCAAAATGATTCAGATTTTACAGAATCATAGAATGGCTTGAGTTGGAAGGGACCTTAAAGATCGAGTTCCAACCCCCCTGCCCTGGGCAGGGACACCTGCTTGCTCCAAGCCCCATCCAGCCTGGCCTTGAACACCTCCACAACTTCTCTGGACAACCTGTTTCAGTGTCTCACCACCCTCACAGGAAAGAATTTCTTCCTGAGATCTAATCTAAATCTCCTCTCTCTCTTTTACAGTTACTCAGGTTGTTTTCTGATGCTACTCTACCCTTGACATATCCCTCTCCATCTTTCACCTTGCTCCTAATAGGTTCAACCACGCAAGAAGTTGGTGACAATGGGGAATCTATAGTTATCTTGGCTCTTGGTGGGACGAATCCAGGCACAGTCAGAACTGATGCTTCAAGGGTTTTGTTGCTCTTTCTCTCCTACACAGACATAAGAGAGAAAGTGAGGTGACCACAACATATCTTTGAAAATCCCTATCTACAATGTCCAGATGACAATCAGTCTATTACTAAGATGAACAACCCAAAGGGAAAGAAGATTGTCTATATTATTAAGCAAGTAGGTGGGAAGACAGAGGATCAGAGAGCATGGAGTCTAAAATATGTCTTCCCTTTCATCTTCTGGAGATGAGTACTTCTTTTAATGCCCTCCAGTGGTTGATCTGAAATGAACCTTTGTTTTGCCTTTTGGAAGTATTATGAAGAAAGGCTGCTGAGCCCTTATCAGGTCTTTAGGGATTGGAACTGGATTTAGAAGATGGATCAGAAAAACCCCAGCCATGAGGCAAGATTTTGTCCTACAAATTTATGTTTGTTTCTCGCTGTGGATGGTTACATGGTGGCCAACTTTTTATCCATTTCTGCAAACAAAGCACATACACCAGAATTTTACGATCTTTTTTTGAGAGCAGTCATTCAACAACCTCTTCCCATTGTTCAATCCTAATTAGCTTTGGATGCAAAAATGCAAGGGAGGCCAGAGCACAGCAATAAAACAATACCCACTGAAAGCAACACTGCTGAAGTAGACTGGGGATACATGTTGAAGAAGAAATCTAACTCCTGGTTGCCACTGGCTGTAGATGGCAATAGTTATTGATGCAGCAATTGTAACGAGCAGACACTGCAGGCATTTCATTGTAGCTTTGCTCAGGAATGCAAGAGCTTGGGGGATGTGAAAGAAGAAAGCATCCCTTATCTGGTCCAGAGACAGCATTGTCAGAGGGTGGGGTGGGACAAACTCTGCTCTTCTTATAGCAGATTATTCCTGGCCTACCTCCACAATGAGGTTCCAGATTTATGACAATGACACCAAAAGCAGAATCTGACTTTGTGGCTCTTTAGCTGCATGCTGGAAAGTATATTCCAAGTAATTACAGAGAAATATGAATTAAAAAAAAATAAATCATGTAGGCTCTGATCTGCTAGACTTTGCCTCTTGCCTCCTTCTGCTGCTTTGTATTGCTCTGTGGTCTCATTTCCTACTGCACAGATCAGCCCGTTGCCTGGTCTATGTCATGCTGCTCTCATTTCCAAATCCTTGGACTTCCAGGTCTTGCTTTATTGCATGCTGCTGATCCTCTGCTATGTTGAAACCCTCTCTAAGTGCAATACCCAGAATTTAATGTCCTCCCTGCCAACACAATTTGTCTTTTTGCAAGCAGTACTTATATTCAGCATTCTTTTTCTCTCTAAAATGAATTTCCAGGTGGCAAAGAAATATGTCATACCTTCCCTCTTCTGTCCTCTAGCATATCTATTTCTAAAAACTGTGAATTCTAGTTGCCATTTCTAGGGGCTTACAGCCAATTAGTGACCATCACTTTTATGATCATGGTGGAAAAAAATTGTTTCCATGTGTTATTTGGGATTAGTCTCTGTCAGAGCCTAAGGGTCCAAGTACTGCCTCAGTCACCTCTTCCTCCTGACTCTATTATCTCTTTTAGCACTGAAAAAAAGACCTTGTCTTATCAAATCAAGAATTCCTTTAAGGCCATGAAAAAGTAACATCAGTAATAAAACCTCTATGCAATATCCTTGCTGACCAGACTGCAACTATTTCAAAATCTATGGGTCAAAATAATGTTCCTTCTTTTTATAAATACATCACAAAAAAACAAATCAGAAAATAAATAAAAAAAAAAAGTGGCAGTGAATTAAACAAGACCCCAAGGAGCACACAAAGTTCACTTCTGACTGGATCATCAAGAATAAAATTTAGGTACCTTGTGACTCGCATCACAACTGCCAGAGCTAGTGAACTGCACTGATATATTTGCATCCTTGTGAACACTGGTTTTAACCTTAAAAATCATTCCAAGTAGTAATGAGTATTTTTTGTTACAAACCCTTAAGTTGTCATGGAGCTGCAAGAGCAAGCTGCTCTCCTGGAGAGGGCAAGCCAGGAGAGAAGATAATGGCAAACTGAGCTGGGACAGCAATGTCACCAACAAGGACTCACCCCCACAGCACCTGAGCAAGAGCAGAGCAGGTCTGGAGACATTGATCAGGGTCAGCCAAGTGTGTAGAGACTTCCAGACATGTCTGTAGAAATGAAGCAGGTTCAAGGCCAAACCAGAAAGTCAAACCATTTGGCTGGGTCACATTCAGCGTGTTGCATGGACAGGCAGGACAGACCTACAGCATGGCTTAGACAGGGATGAGCAAAGGACCGAACCTCATTGCATTTCCCTGCTCTTGTGGAGGCATCTCACAGCTCTTTCTCACGGCAGTGTGATCCCACCTGGAGTACTTTGTCCAGTTCTGGAGCCCTCAGCACAGGAAGGACATGGACCTGTTGGAGTGAATCCAGAGAAGGACCACAAAGATGATCAGAGGGCTGGAGCACCTTTCCTAAGAAGATAGGCTGAGAGAGTTGGAGTTGTTCAGCCTGGAGAAGAGAAGGCTCTGGGGAGACCTTAGAGGAGCCTTCTAGTACCTGAAGGGGGCCTACAGGAGAGATAGGGACTCCCTTATCAGGGTGTACAACAATAGGATGAGGCATAATGTCTTTAAACAGAAAGAGGGGTGACTTAGATTCAATATTAGAATGAAATTCTTCACTGTGAGTGTGGTGAGACACTGGAACTGGTTGTCCAGAGAAGCTGTTGCTGTCCCATCCCTGGTGGTGTTCAAGGACAGGTTGTAACCCAAGCCATTCTCTGATTCTATGACCCAAGGATACAGAGCCGTGTGTATCAGAGCTGGCCTTGAAATGGTCAGCCAAACCCATGGGACAAGGAGAAGACAGAGAGATAGTGTCGATACACTCAGGTGCCTGCATAAACTTTGGTTCAAAGCAGCTACCTCTATACTCACAACTCAAAGCTGGATGAGGCACAGGCACAAAAGCTGGCTCTCCATCACCCTTGTACAGTTTTTGTTGCACCTTTGTCCAAATTCCAAGGAATCACCCAGGTCGGCCCTAGCACAGGCCAGCAACCACTCGTAATGGATGCTGTCACCTCCTTTCTGCATGGGAAATAATTTAACCACAGGGACCTGACCCAGCCATGAATCCACAGCACAGCCCCTGGCCTTATTTTATTCAGCTGTATAAATACATTCCCTCCTGAATTGTACCAGAACGTTCATTTTCCCCTCTTCCTACAAATCCTCCTTGTTTCCAGCCCTGATGCCAATCAAACATAACCGGGTCTCGGAAATCCAACAGCTTGCAAAAGTGAAATGTGATGATTACCTGTTACTCTTGAAGGAGAGCACAATGCTCCCACATACCTCACCTCCGATGCCTCTGTGGCTCAACAACCTCTTCCAAAGCCCTACCGAGGACAAACACTATAATTTTATTGACTCCTCTTTCGTGGATATAATTTGGAGAACAACTAGTGATTGCAACCCAAGCCCAGGACACCTGAAAGCCAGGTAGAAAATATTTGGATAAAGCAAAGTGATTTATGGGATTTGTACCCAACAGCGGCTCTAACCAAAGCTGACAGAAAATGCTGAGTATCGTTGCCTCTCTCAAATTAAATCAGTGATTTTCTCTCTAAAGCAGGTGCATAACAGGAACACACTCTTTTTGAGGGGAGGAGGCAGGGAGGGAGGAGAGGATGAGAATGAAAATCAAACAATGATTCATGACTGCACCATTTTCTGATTAAATAATGATGGTTTGTGATACAATATGAACATGTCCTGTTTACATTGCACCTTGCAGCGTGATCTGACAGGCAACAGTAAAAGCAATTATACAAACACCATTCCTGAAATATGTTTCACTAGATACTGTTACAGATATCCAGTGGTGGAGACTCTGAAATCTCCCCAGAAAGTGTTTCAAGCTCCTTATCATTAGACAGCTTTTCTTAATATCTACCCTGATTCGTTCTTGCTGCAATTTAAGTCCATTACTTCTTGTCCTTCCCATCTGTAATAAACAAAAAAGCAATGATTATTCTTTTCCTCTTTGCAGCAGACTTTTATGTACCAAGAGACTCTTATCTTCACCTCCATCTTCTCTTTTTTAGCTTAATCAACTCTCTTTTTGTATTCTCTCCTCTGCAGTCATGCTTGCAAGCTCTCAGGTTGCTCCTCCTTTCACATAAACTCTCAGTGATGGAACCATGTCTCAAAATGAGTGCCCAACACCAGACACAATAGTGTGAAACAGATTAAGCTGTCCTAGTCTAATGTGGTGGAGACTCACACTAAAGGCACATTACAGAAAGATTTTTAAGGAACCTAAAGCACATGGTCTCAACGCAAGGAACACCTATCATGAAGAACTCAGCTTCATACAATAATGTGGTGGAATAAACTACCCTGCAATGAGATCTGCCCAACTAAGTGTGGCTTATAATCCAGCTACTGAAACACAAGCAGAGTCCTGGGTTTCCTGTTTAGCCTGGAGAAGACTGAGAAGACATCAATGGTTATCAATATCTAAAGGGTGGGTGGCAAGAGGATGAGGCCATGCTCTTCTCAGTAGTGCCCAGTGACAGGACAAGGGGCAACGGGCACAAGTTGGAACACAGGAAATTCAATCTCAATGCAAGGAAAAACTTCTTTACTTTAAGGTTGGCAGAGCCCTGGAACAGGCTGCCCAGAGAGTGCTGCTGTGGAGTCTCCTTCCCTGGAGTCATTCCAAACACACGTGGATGTGTTCCTGTGCAAACTGCTCTGGGTGGACCTGGTCTGGCAGGGGGTTGGACTAGATGATCTCCAGAGATCTTCCACACCCTACAATTCTGTGATTCTGTGATATGAGATGCCTTACAGTATCTGACACATCCACATGGACCTCAGTGATATGATACAGGCCATGTCTGAGACAGGAACAGACCTCAGTCCTTAAAAAAAAAATAATAAACTGACATGCATGTTCATGAATTCTCCCCAGTACTATTAAATCAGCGAATATGACCCGTATAGTGGACAGAGTTCTATTCTACTTCCATTAATGGCAACGAGAAGTGTGCCTTTGACATCAGTGAAAGCCTAAAGTTACAGATGATTTCCCTTTTTTAAACTATTTTTAAAAAAGTATTTCAGGAAAAGAGTAATATCCACAGGGACAGACTCTAAAGACTGAAGGTAAATGTGATCAGAGTTTATTTTATTTTTTTCTATGTTTCAGATCTATGTAAGAAAAATGTCATCTACAGTAAAAAGGACTGATGCAAGAATTGTTTCTCATAAATGGACAGCAGTATTGGCTATAAAAAAAGAATGATACATTGTCACTCACTAGGCAAAAAAAAAAAAAAAGCGAGCTATGGAGAATATACACAAGATGGACCCACAAAAAATGGAGCTACTGCAGCATTTGTTGTGACATAAAAACCATAACGGATTTTTGACCCACTGTATAAATGGCTTTTTCTGCAGAGTCATTTTAAAAAAATGTAAGACTGGTGTTGCAGTTTATGAAGAGGACACAGCTCCTTTAGGTGTTTCGCAGTCTTCTAAGATCATTCCACAGAAGTCCTCAATCCCAGTCTGCTCCACAGTCTCCCCCATACCTATCCAGTGCAGTCTTGCACTGAAACTTTCTCCCTGCCCAAGGGCCAGGAACTCACCAGCCTCCACAATGTCTATTTAAGGGACTCCACATTATTTGTCACCTTTTCTGTTTCACTGAGTCATCCAGGATGAGTTTTCTGTTGGATCAAGGAGAGCTCTGATGGTGGTACTGGGAGGGTATGAGAGTGCCTAGCTGGAGGTGGGCATCAAGCACTTGCTTCTCAAGCTTGGGTGCTGGGTAGTTTGGCATGACTGCCTCCCAAAGACTGAGTTTGTGAGAAGAAAGAGAGGAGGAAGACACAACTAGTCTATGGCACCCCTACCTGCTAACACTTCCATCTCACCTGGCAGAGACATTAGAGTTGTCTTCAAAGGCATTCACGTGCAACAAGGCACTTCTCCTTGCCTGATGGAGGGGATCACATGATCAGAAAACAAATTCTCTATGTTTTAGGAACACAACAAGAAGCCCCTGGCAGCAGAGCACTCTAGGAGTGCACACATTTACACTGAGGACGACCTTTAGAGGTTAAAACCAGCACAGGGTTAGATTTTCTACTTACACTGAAACAATTCAAATAGAAATCAAAAGACTTATGTTGCCAGAAGTCTGAGCAAAAGCAGGGAAAGTGTATTTCCAGAGTCAGCTTTTCATACGGAAACGAAAACCTACTGGTAGACGATTTTCATTTGGATGAATGTCTGAAAGAAGCTTCTTCCCATTTACCAAGAATGATAATGAGACTTTTCAAGTGCAAACTCAACCTCCTACATTTTTAGATTAGTTTAATTCACTGAGATCAGTGATGTAATTTGTCATTACATCAGTGTTAATTGTACTGTAGAAACTAAGTTTGCAGAATTTGTTGGCTACTTATTTGTCTATGAAGAAATCCAAACAGGAGTAATGATAAAGAAATTACTGGAAGTCCTACTAAGACAAAACTCATAGAGAATCATAGAATCATAGAATGCATTGGGTTGGAAGGGACCTTTCAGGGTCATCTAGTCCAACATCCCCTACAATGAACAGGGGCATCTTCAACTAGACCAGGAATTCAAGTCTTTTTCATCACCTTTATCTAAGGAAATCCTTTATCCTCACAAAGAAAAAATATGCAATTACTCTTCCAAAGTTAAATCATAAACTCCATTTTATCCCACTCTACACTGAACTCTACACTTTTACTTTTTAAATTCAAAATGTCTTCAAGAGCTTTGTGTGCTGCTGGAGTCAGAATTAGTGAAACAATGATTCACTCTCTCTTCTCCTCTTGAACAGAAGTTGTACTTAACTCCTCCTGTCAGTGCCAGGACATGACCTGATAGCTCTACTACAAATACATCCTACCAGGCTTGAGATTACTTTCAGGAATATGGAAAAGGCATTTGATTAAAGTGCTACCAGGTTTTGTCAAAATGGAAATAAAAGCAATTTCATTTTCTGTAACTTCTCTCTCCTTGCATGTAACTTTCCCTTCGTGATCAATATAGTTATTAAAACACAATAGGGAAATAAGCATTTACTTTCTCAGCTACTTCTGACCATTTGAGATGCCCCAGGTTTTCTGTAACATTTAAACACAGCTGGCAGAGGTGACTCGTGGTTCTGAGGGGAACAACAGGCTTCCATAGAAGAAGCCAGAAACACAGCAGGATTCTCTACTCAGCACAAAAGAATATTAAATATTTATTTTTAGGCAAAGAAATCAAACCCTAACTGCCTCGTAGTTAAGTGCTTTTTTGAAAGTACTTGTCTATCAGCACGAAGGCAAGATGTTTACCTCTAGGGCATTATTCATCACAATGCAATATCCAAGAGAAGCAGTATGAACCATCTTGCAGGGTTACATTTTGCTGGTTTTGACTAGGATAGGGTCAATTTTCTTCACAGGAGCTAGAACAGGGCTATGTTTGGGATTGGGGCTGAAAACAGTGCTGATAATACAGAGATGTTTTAGTTAGTGCTGAGCAGGGATTACAGGCCTTTTCTGGTACAGGTGGTATAGCTGACCCCAAACTGACCAAAGGGATAGTCCAAACCATATAATGTCATGCTCAGCATATAAAGCTGGGGAAGAAGAAGGAAAAGAAGGAATTTCAGAGTGATGGTGTTTGTCTTCCCAATCAACTGTTATGTGTGATGGAGCCCTGCTTTCCTGGAGATGGCTGAACACCTTCCTGCCCATGGAAAATAGTGAATTAATGCCTTATTGTGCTTTGCTTGGGTGTGCAGCTTTTGCTTTACCTATTAAACTCTCTATTTCAACCCATGAGTTTTCTCATTTTTACTCTTCCAATTCTCTTCCCCATCCCACATGGAGGAAGTGAGCGAGTGGCTGAGTTAGTTGCTGGCTGAGGTTAAAGCAGGAAAGCTTAGCAAAGAAGCTTAGCTTGCCTTGTACCAGCTGCCTAAATTTTCAATATCAAGTCAGATGAGATGACACCATATTGACTATATGGCCCTGCACCATCCCTATGAAAAAGATGAGCCGATAAACTGATGCTTGTGAGAACCAAGTAAAACATCAAGGCACAGAAATCAGAATATAGAATCATAGAATGGCTTGAGTTGGAAGGGACCTTAAAGACCATCGAGTTCCAACCCCCTGCCCTGGGCAGGGACACCTCCCACCAGACCAGGTTGCTCAAAGCCCCATCCAGCCTGGCCTTGAACCCTTCAAGGGATGGGACCTCCACAATGTCTCTGGACAACCTGTTTCAGACTCACCACCCTCACAGGAAAGAATTTCTTCCTGAGATCTAATCTAAATCTCCTCCCTCTCAATTTAAAACCATTACCCCTTGTCCTATCACAACACTCCCTGATAAAAAGTCCCATAAATCCCCATACAGGAATTCAACTATTAATTTCACTGTGGCTTTGACAATCAATGTGGCATCTTTAGAGACACTAATCATCAAAACTTGATGACATACCCTAAGGAGGGTGGCACTGGCACTGCTTGGACGGTGTCCCTGTGCCAGAAAGGAATCACTCAAAAAGTGAAGATTGTCAGAGGAGGTTTCCAGTATGAACACTGACCAAGCTCAACCATTTTGCTTTGATGAGATCTGACAAGCTCTCAGCCCAGTGTGATACCGCTTCAGGCTCTACAGCTGGGACTCCAACCATCATATTTATTTTCCACTCCTGATTTTCACAGGATCCAGGTTAGGCATACATTTCCAGTGCTAATATTCCTAAATTCCTGGTATTTCCAGCCCATTAAGAGGCAAGTTTTATACCATTTCTTGAAGGTTTGACCTTTGGGCAATGCAACTGATTATATGTGTGGCCACTGGGCACAAGGATAACTCTAAGTGTGGTTTTCCACTCTGTAACCAAGGATTTCCATTCACTCCTCTGCTAAATGAGGCCATTAAGAGAAATGTAACTCACTAGTTTATGTCATTGTCAGTGAGGGAAAATTGCTTTTTAGTCTCTGACCTCTCAAAATGACATTGTACCCTGGGAAAGAGATTTTGTTAAACAAATGAAATAGAAAAAAAACCAAAAGACAGGATGGGATTTTTTTCTGCTGTCTCCGACTTGTCCCAGATCAGACTTGTTCAGCTTTTACATGCAAAATCCTAAATGCTAAATCCAGACTGTTGTGAGCAACGTATTGGATACTCCTAAATCCTGGCTTGATGCAGTCCCAGTGCTGGACACCACCAAGGGGAATGATCAGTAAACACCACAGCTGCCCACTCATCTTCTCACCAGCCAAAGCAGCTTCATCAGTGATGCCTCACCACTAAATTTGCCCCCAACACTTGTGTCACATCCTTCCCTTCTCCTCCTCTCTTGCCTTTTCTATTTCCTCCTTGAGAGAGGAATGATTTGTGCTTTAATAAAAAAGTGAGATCAAAATAGACAACTTTTAAAATATTTTTTTCCTTCCAAAAATCCTACTGGCCATGGCTTTCAATAAAAGAAAAAAGGACTAAGATTCCACCTGGCTGAGCCAACTCTCTCTTTTTTGATGGTACAAAGGATGAGATGTTGAGCTGTGATTACAAATAGCCTGGAAGATTTTACTTCCACGTGCAACAGCACCCAATTGCATGACATCCAAAAGCTCTAAACAAACCTTTTCCCAATAAATATTTGATCACACAGATCCATCATTTACAGAAAAAAAAGATAGGTTTAAATAAATGTTATGGCTCAGACCTCACTGAGGTTAAGTTGCTGCATTCACGCAGCTCATTTATCACTTGGACTGCCGCTGAGTTGAACACCATTTCCTGTGGTAAGCAGCTGTTTTGTAAATGGGCTGTATTCAAATACAGTAAAAAACCACACACAAACAGAAGTTGCTTCAAAATAAAACACTCTTAAATTTGGAAACTCAGCCTGCCTTCTCCCAGGGAGCTGATGAAGCAAGGAAAATGGGAAGCGCAAGTTTTATCCCAACCACTTGCTGCTGCTGCTGCCGTTTTGTCGAGGGAAGTTAAAGGGCAAAACGATTTAATTGCTCAAAGCATTGCCCCAGACATCCTTGTTTGCTGGCCACAGCACAATACCAAGATAAAAGGAGCCTGAAAGCAGGGGTAGGGGATGCAGGCAAACAGATTTTGCCTGCATGTAGCAGGTTTTGAGGGAACTGGAACAAGCAAATTAGTGGGATCGTTATAAGGGAAGGGAGTTTGTGAAGCAGCAGTGATGCTGACAGATGTGCATCAACTGGGGAGGATGAGAGACTGGAATTGAGAGCAAAATGAAAAGATATGGCTTAATGGGAGAGGAAAGGGGAGGGAGGAAAACAAGGGCTATGGAGGAGAAATTGCTTTGAAGTTGGAGAAAGCAGTTCTGAGGGGGAAGCCCAGGCAGAGGTTTCTGGACGGAGCCGATTGTGAATGCCTCGCTGTGGCCTGAGAAACAGAAAGCAGAAAGGGACTGCAAATTGGTTGTTTTTCTGAGAGATCAGGCAATTTGGGGAGGACTTCTTTTACTAACTGAAGATCACGGCACAGAGTCTTAAGGACTCTGGATGGTGGCAAAGTTTCCTTCTGCTGCTGAAGAGGGGGATTAAGGCTCAGTCGTGTAATTACACAGTCACTTCAGTAATGGCTTTTGCTCCGAGTCTTTACAGAGCTCCGAGTTCCTATTGCAGCTTTAATTCAGCTCCCATCACTCACGCAGGAAGAAACTGCCAGAAGAAAGAACGGCTTCATAATCCCTCGAATAAAACTTCCAAGTGCTAATTACCCAGAGAAGCAGCAAGCTCAGCCCCGCTGACACTGGCAGCAGACAACGGCTAAGAAACAGCCACATGAGAGGAAAGAGCCTCAAGTGGCAACAGGGGAGGTTTAGATGGGATATTAGGAAAAAATTCTTCACCAAAAAGGTTGGCAAGCATTGGAATAGGGTGCCCAGGGAAGCGGTGGAATTGCCATCCCTGGAGGGATTTAAAGGACATGTAGACATGGTGCTAAGGGACATGAGTTAGTGGTGGGTTTGTCAACGGTAAGTTGGTCGTTGGACTCAACAATCTTAAAGGTCTCTTCCAACCTAAATGATTCTATGAAGTCGATTGTATACGCTATATCGTATGGTTAGCAGTAGATGGTCAATACATCTTGGTCCCAAATCTCACAAACATCTAATTTCTTGTCATCCTAAGACAAGAAGTAGTTACGAAGCTGCATTCGCATCACAGTATTCCAGCCACACCAGTTTGCAATCCCATCATATCGTGGTTCCAACCACCCGTACACTGGAGTTGTAAAACTATTAGATTTAAAACAATTTAACAGCTGTGTAAGTCAGGATCTCAGGGCATACCCATAGGGAAGAGGAGAAGACAATCTTCATTATCACACTATTTATAAGTGGCAAGTGCTTCAAGAGGCTTGCATGCCAGGAAATTTCAAAGACTCTGAGAACCTAATGATGGAAAATCAAATTTTCTTTCATTTTTAAAATACCAAGGAGCTATTTGTGCAAAAGTTGAAGCCAGCCCTTTATTGGTGGTCCCCAGGCAATAAGATATCTCTGCAAATGTCACATATTTATAAGGCTTTTTTTTAATTGTACTTTTTTCTTAAAGCTCCAGCTTTGAAAGTGCTCCTCTGTGTATCCCTGAATGCCAGACCCAGGAATTGCTTCTTTACAGGAAAAAACCTCATTGTTCTTGGACTACACAAGTGGGTCACTGAACTGTTGCTCGCCTTTGCGATGCCAGTGAATCCAAATGAGCTTGACTTCCACAGAGGATACGGGGAAGGAAACCAACCCGCATTAATCAGAGCAACACAAGCAGCTCTTCCAAAACAAATTAGCTTCAACAGTCAGCACACAGAGTCCTTCAGTCAGGGTGGCCAAGCTGAACTTAGGCCAAACTTTGCATCAAAAAGAGTAACTGGTTTAATATGTATCCCTGGAGCCTGCGTTTGTTTCTTTTTCTTCCCCTCAATCCATCTGCAGGAGACTATGAACCAACTGAGCAAAGTAAAACTGCTCATCTTGTCGCAGCCAGCCCCTCTGTGTGACGTTGATCCCACCTAAGCTTGTCTCAAAGGCAGGTACAGAGACCATCAGGGGTCTCAATCCCCCTTGCCAATAAAGGGACAGGTGATATGCACGTGATTCATTCTCCTTTGAAATTTTTGCCTGTAATTGCTATCAGCTTGACTTTATAGATAGAAGAGGTAAAGTCATCTGACCTATGTTAGACATAGAACCATCATAGAATCATACAATGGTTTGGGTTGGAAGGGACCTTAAAGATCATTGAGTTCCAACCCCCCTGCCCTGGGCAGGGACACCTCCCACCAGACCAGGTTGCTCCAAGCCCCATCCAGCCTGGCCTTGAACCCCTCCAGGGATGGGGCAGCCACAGCTTCTCTGGGCAACCACTATCTCACCACCCTCACAGTAAAGAACTCCTGGTATCAATATCCAATCTCAATGTTTTCACCTGCAATTTGACCCTTCATGCTTCTACATGAACGCAGTGACCCAGCGTAACTGTTACCTGTAGCAAAAATAAGTTTAATCACAAACAGTGATTTTGCAATAAGAATTTAAAACTAAGGATAAAGAAATCTGCTAATAACGTTTAAAAAAAACCCCAAAAAACTATTTCTTCCAAAGCTCTGACAGTTCTCACTAAACCTTTTATGTCGCTGGGATGTAACACCATTTTTGCTCACGAGTAATCACAAGTTCATTAACCCCATCCTCTACTGCATCACAGATCCAGCAAGTGACATGCAGCAGCCTTGTCCAACCTGAAAGTTGGCCACCACTACTTTACTGACCATAGACTTCCCTCAAATGTTCTCCATTATTGTTGTATGGTTTTGTGGTTTGGTTGGGGTTTTGGTTGGTTTTTTTTTGTGTGGGTAAGTGAAGAATTTAGATGGTGGCCGTGAGAATTCACACAAAACTATAAAACACCACTGTTAGCACACACATCTCAAGATGCAGGAGCACCTTTCAATATGTAAAATCCAGGCAAAGAGTCTCAGCAGGAAGATATTCACATTTGTTAAACATTTCTGTCATTGCAGGGAACCTAAATGCCTTATTTTGGACTAGTTAAAGAAAAGCTATTTACTGACGTTTTGTAATGTTAATGTACAGGTTGGGACTGGTGCTCCAAGTTGTATTGCTGAAGTGAGTGCACTGCATTATATGCAAACATTATGCTAAATAAACAGTCACTTAATCTTTATTCCTGACAGAAACCTGTTCATTAAGGTCTATAGTAGGTCTTAAGCTTGAATGTCTCAGCAATGTTGACATTTCTGATTTCTCTATTTATGTATGCATTTGTCAATATACTCATAAGACTACCACATACACACACATACTCATATACATATATATGTATAAACAGGGGTAAGTAACAAATGTATGTAAGGAAGTCTGCATTTACAGGACAATCACACTATACTAGAGGTCATAGGTAACAGCCAAATACCTTAATAAATTGGCACTTTAACAAAAGAGTAAAAATGACTCAGTAAGATTTAAAAAACAGTCTGTGCTTTGAATCTCTGAGAGCGTAGAGAGAACTGAAACTGTATAAAACCATGGCAGCTCCCATGAAAGCAGCTCAGCCACAAAGCTGTCCGGCTGATGACCCTCCCAAATCCATCCCAGAAACTTCTCAAGCAGCCCCAAATCACACGCATGACCCAGCAGGATAACCTATCTCCCACCGTGTTATCCAGAGGAATCCAACTGCCACCAACATCACTTCCCACAAAAGTTCTTGAGGGCTGCCTGCCCAGGACTCTTCTTGTCACATTATGGGGGACAATGTCCTTTTGGATCTAAGAGGAGCAGATATGAAGGCACGTAACAGAGAAGGCTCTGGTGGAGAACAGATGGAGAACAGACTCCATTTGACAACCCCCAGGCAGGAGGCCAACAACTGCAGTTACAAGAACTTCACTCTGTTTTCTGTCCATATCTCAGGGAACCTCACGAAAGAGGTGACAGAGGACAAGCTGGGGTCATATGCATTTCTCTAGTGATCCTCAGCCAGTAGAGTACACGATAGCTACCTGTCCTCTACAAGACATCTGCATTGCACATCTCCTTTGCCAGCAGACCTTTTCTAAGTGATATTTGTCCCCCCTATGAAGGGGACTCACTTCATGGGCAAGGGAGACTCCAAAGTGTTTCCCCATAAATACCAGTCAATACATTTATGCTTTTAGCGGTGGTTGACTCACTAAAACTGGCTATATCTTCATCCTGATCAACATGTTTAAGGAATAAAGCACCTCCTAACTGGGCAGGCTATTTCAACAGCTCCTGCTGACTGAAGAAAGCGGATCCTTTACACTGTGCTGCCTTCATTTTCTGCCTGACTACTCGTTGGCCTTCTTAGGCAAAATTGTCATTAACTCATTTGCAGCTTTGCGATCGGCTCTACTGTCAAGTATTAAATTTATTCTTTCTCATTTTAGACTTCATGCAGTAAAAAGTACAACAGGCTATTTTCAGGATTAAATGCAGGGTGACACACATTATCTTGAATATATGTGTGTCTTTAAAACCAAAATGCAGTGAACACCACACAGTTTCTACAATACCAAAGTTCCACAAAAGTTGTTCTTATTACCCACAATTGGTAAAATATGTTTGACCAGAAAACAAGCTGTAGATAATTTTTAAATCCATTTAATCCCTTTCAGTGGAGTAAAATGCCTGTAGCTCTTACTCCTTTGGTCTGGAGATTTGCACATTGTATCCAAGGACCAACAAGGAGGCACTATGTACCACCATGGACTTCAGCTCCATTTTTGTCAAAACAAGACTCCAGATACATGAAACTCACTTTGGACTTCAGCAAACCGACTTATGATTGAGTAACAAAGAAAACCAACAGCTTTTGTTCTGTCAATCCAGTGCAAACAATGTCAATTTTTTCTTTGTTCATTCTCCCTCCCTCCTCCCCTTCATCCCGAGAAAGTACTAAATATAACAATCAAACACTTCTTTCTGGTCAAGCTATTTTCAAAAAGATTAATATTTTTGTGTGTGCACTTAATTTTTGCTCCAATGAAGAAAAAGAGGAAAAAAAAAAAAACAACAACAACCCAAACCCTACCCTCAAATTGCTTTTAAAAAGTGCTGAACACCATTCCAATAGCCATTATTCACCAACTACATCAAGCCTTTTGACAACTCACTTGTTTTCGAAAAGAGCTGCTGCCTGATTATGGGGAAAGACTCCAATAAGAAGTACATATACACTTAAATGATGCACTTTTTATGATGTCTTTCCAAGAACATCAGTAGCTAATTGTTGAGTTTCCTACTGGTAAATGTCTCTTTAATATGCAGATCTCTTAATGACTACTCTGATGCAAATTGCCGATGCTACGGTAATTTAATCATAGATACAAGAAAATAGTTTAGGTCTTACTTCAAGTATGCTTTATCATCTTCTCAGGTAGCACAAATCCAACGTAGGCCATGTGCCACGTGGTCCCCAGCTGCCAAGTGTTCTCTTTATTTTAAATACTATTACTGAATGTATCCGTAGGGGTTTTTAGTCCCACTTACTTGGTGCTGACTGGCTTTTGCCAACTGCTCATTGGCTGACTCTACATTAGAAGATGCAGTCTCAATGTTGGCTTCAATACTATCTGCAAATTAAGACAACAGAAGATAATTACAGGGTACAAACCTAAAACAAAGCCTTTATACCAACAGCAATTCA
>BJBW01008369.1:3543-25603 GCA_004320125.1 Scolopax mira
TTTGTTAAATCACTGTTTCACCTTAATAAATATTTCACTGCTTCACTCCAACTAGTGAAGTCAATCACTCCCTCCACGACACGCTCTCAGCGTTACAGCTGAACATGGGATTTACTGCTGCATTCCCAGTGAGCCCACCAGGATTGGGTTCCCAGGACTTCTGCTAGAAAATCACCCCCCAAGCACAAGTCTGAAATGCCCCTTTTTTGCAGGTTAGTGTCCAAAATGGGGAGCGGAGAACTCTACATGGCCATGGGAGCCGCCACGAGGGAAAACTTGGCAGCCATGAAACCTGGGTTACGTCTCATGCCAGGAAAGCATCCTTTGGCTCTGAGATCTGCAGAGTTTACTGCCCCTCCACCTCCTGTCACTATGAGCTGCTTCAGAAATCCATCGCGCTTTAAATGATTCACTCAAGTACCCATTCAGTCCCAGTTCATAGATCGCAGAGCCTTTATTACACAGCCATATATTTAGCACCGGAATAGTTCTCAGCAGTTGTAACAGCCCTGTCATCTAAGGAATAAAACAAAGAGCCATTATTCATCGGAAGGGAGACACAGTCTTTATTGTCTGAAGCCCCGGCAGAGTTTTTATATCACCCTATCTATTCTTTCAGGCTGTCACCCAACTCAGTTTTAAGCTGTTCCAGTGGCAGCCCTGGAAGCCCGAACGCTCCTGTAGCTCCTCATTGCCAACTTCCCAGCTAATGTTGTTTTAACTGGCAGCAGGGCTGATCCCGAGCACACCGAGGATGGCCAGCAACTCGGGAGAGGAAAGTTAACCTTTCCAGAAGAGCTTGAGACAGATGATAGTCTCTGGCTAGGTCAGGCGTAAAAGCCATGCCATTTTTTTTTTAAAGACAGGAGGAAGCACTCTATAACTACCTGAAGATGGGGGTCGGTCTCATCTCCCAAGTCACAGGAGACAGGANNGGAGACAGGACAAGGGGCAATGGCCTCAAGTTGCGCCAGGGGAGATTTAGATTGAATATTAGGAACCATTTCTTCACCAAAAAGGTTATCAAGCCTTGGAATGGGCTGCCCAGGGAAGTGGTTGAGGCACCATCCCTGAAGGTGTTCAAAAGACAGGTAGACATGGTCCTCAGGAATATGGTTTAGTAATTTTTATTTCCTATTCCTTATTTTTTTTTTTTGTCAGAGTTGTGTTGATGGTTGGACTAGATGATCTTTAAGGTCCCTTCCAACCTAGATGATTCTATGATTCCATGATTCCAAGCACGGCTGCAAGGAGCAATGGATGAGCACACCTTTTGGGTTCTGGTTATACCCAGAAAATCTATGTTTGGGCTCTGGCCCATGGCAGAACGTTGTGTAGGCCTCAAGAACACACCGAGGTGTGTGTGCCAGCTTCCTCACCTCACACCTGCAGCCCTCCCATGCCTTGTCGTGGTTTCCTTGTTGGTTGTCTGTCCAGCTTGGTGAGAGCTGGAGGAACCAGCCTGATTCTCTGGGTCTAGACACTTTGGGACTAATACCTTGAGACGTGCTTGGCATGAACCACCCTCCCTGGCAGCTCCCTGAATTGTTCTGCATCTCTGGGAAAATCAGGTTGATTTTGGGCCAGGAGACCTCTTCTAACACGTGATTCTGTGGTGCAAATGAGCCCGTGAAATGCAAATGAAGCAGCACCATTCACAGAACCAACAACCATCACCATCTCCTCGGGCTTCTGAGAGTTTGGGAATCTGCCTGTGTCAGCACAAGGGCAGGAGGAAGAGCCCAAAGAAGAGGAACCTGCAGAAGGTGCTGTGCAGGGGCTCTCGCCAGCTGTTTGCACAGCCCCATCCTCCCCTTTAACGCCTCCTCTCAGAATAATGAGATGGGAAACTTGAAGACCCAGAATCCTAAAAAGTGGCAGACATTTGAAAACGCATTGCCCTTTCCCAGCTTTGTCATTTGTTTTAAGGCTGGCAATCGCATCTCCAAACCCCCACGCTCCCTTTTCTCCACATGTTGGGAAAGCAAAGGGCATGTAACAGACTGAGAACTCCCATCACACTTCTCCCAACACCCACTCTCCTCCCTGCCGAGCAGCCAGCAATCTCCCCGCCTAATTAGCCGAGCTGTATTCTGCACATATTTTGCATTTCTGAGTAATTAGGATAATCAGATTTCTCCCTTAATTCTGTATATATACAATATAAGCAGGTGTATTGCCTTTCCCACAACGGCGCCACAGAAGTGTGTTGTCTGCCACAGCCGCCTGTCAGAGCCCGTTCTCATCTCACACATGGAAGTCTGCTGCTGAGGGATAACCAGTAGCCATGGCAAATTAGGAACTGGGGTCGATTTGGCTAAGTAGGCAGTAGGCCAGACATCCATGCGAGCTATCTGAACACACAGGCTTCAAATCTGGGCAGAGATCTGGCCATTCTCTTCACCATCCTCCAGGGAAGAGCTGCAGGAGAAGCTCTTCTGCTCTGCAGTTGAACAGGAGGTTTTTGGTCCAGGACTTCAAAGGGGTGTTGGGTTCTGGAGAAGTGCGAGAGTCCAACCAAGCCTGAGGACTCAGGTCTTGGTCGTTCTCCACAAGGTTAATCAACCTATGGACCGAGGCCTTATCTCTGTGAACCTGTTAGCTGGTAAATACATACTTGTGGTCTCTGCTGCTGTCAGGGCCTCTAAATGAAGGTCAAAGCCAGTCAGACCAGGCCAGCTCTTTCTTGTCCTGTTGAGATGGGTCTTTGGTTCAGGAGGCACTTTTCCTCCAGTCAGCTGCACTCAAAAGTTTCTTCTCAGGGAAGAAAAAAAGCTTTTTAAGTGCCCATGACTGCATCCTGGTTCTTGGAACGTTTGGATGTTCCTTCCACCAAGTGGGACTATTTCCCTCCTAATGGAGTATCAAGGGTCCAGCATCTCTGAAAGGAGGAAAGGATGCTCCCAAGGCCCACAGCATGGAGTCAGGCACTGTTGCCTCCACAGTCATGGAGTTTTGAGCATTGGATGAAAAAAAAAAAAAAAAAAAGAGGTGAAAAAGGAAGGAAAGCAGATATTTTGCTGGCCTGAGAGAGTTGGGAGAGCAGGTGGGAAGCTGCCTGCAGGGCTGGGCAGTCACTGAAAGGTGGCAAAGGAAGCTGGCACAGCGACTCCTGATGCCTGCCTTCTCCAAGCAGGTGATGAAGACAAGCTGTTGCCTTGATTCCCACAGTATATTTTCATTAAGCAGTGGCAGATGGCAGCGGAGGTCACCGCTTCCACACCACCATCCCTTCAGCCAAAGGGTGTCAGGGAATCTGACGCCTCAATTACTAAACTGAGATTCACCCAAACAACCTCCAGGATGGAGGGAGATGGGGGATCAGAAACGCTGCTCTCCCCATTTCTGTGAATCCTCACCTCGGAGAGAAAATGGGGGACGTGCGCTTCCCTGATAAACAACATATTTGTGTCTCACGTCCTGACAGAGAAGCAGCTGTGCTGAGAACAAGCCACAGACACCAGGAAAATGGCAATTAAGTCCTTGTGGAAATGAGACCAAAAAAGCATCCCTTGGAAAAGACAGTTGATGCTAAAGAGCTACAGCAAAGTCAAAGAAGGAGCTATTGATCTTGCCCCAGCAGAGACCTGCTGCTCGCTCCTCTCCAGTCTGGGAAACCTCAGAACATAAAGCAAAAGGAAATTTCTGTTCTTCACAAGGACTTTGAGACGTGGGCCCAGGGCTCTGTGAACCCAGGGAGAAGCCCAAACAACATCACCATTGACTTTTCCGTGTTCAACGTGAAACACCAATCTGACATGTTGATGAGACACCTCATCTCAGAGATTTCTGCCAGATATTTTAATCATTTCAGTTTTTTCCATCCTTATTATCACTACCTACTTTCCTATTATTAATTTAATACTACTGATTAAATAGTATTTATTTATAGAATTTGCTACTAATAGTAAAACTATTAATCCTCACTTTTTTAATCCCTACTATTATCCCTGGCAAGAAGAAAATGAAGTAAGATTCTGACCCTTCCCAAAGCCCAGTAAACAAACGAAGCAGAAGTCATTTACTCTTATTTTAAAATCTCATGAACTTTAAGGTAATATTATGACTCTGGAATGATTATGAAATATCTGATGGGCAGCTCTGCAGGGGCGTTTACTCATTGAGCTTCCTTCTACAACAAAAATACCAAAACCCACTGGTTTATGAGCAGATGAGTCAACTCACCAAGTGCAACCCTGCAGCAACTCAAGCTTGTGCTTTCTCTTTGAGGACTTTCCCCCTTAAAGCCCAACACGAGCTGGGTTTGGGGGAGACACGATGACATCAGGGATATTTGGAAGATGAGAATTTCCAGAGTGCACAACTCCAAAGGAAAAAAAAATCAACACCAAGCCAACTTCTTTTTTGGGAGCTTTTTTTCAACTTTTTTTTTTTTTTTTTTTACAAAAGCTTGAAAACACTTCTGAAAAGTGTTTTCACTTTGGGGTTCAGCACAATAAACACACACCCCCCCCCATCATTTTCAACAAACATTGCTAGAATGTTTTCGTTTTTTGCCCAGAAATGTCTTTTTTTTCCCTTCCTTGTATTCTGGAAATGGGGAATGGGAGAAGATTGTACTGCTTTTGAGACAAAAGTTTCAACTTTGTTGAAAACTCTTTTTCTATCAAACACAGAAACACCACCTGTGCAGTTCGGTGTGCTCCTCACATCTACTGCAGCCCAGGAGGAGTGGGGACAAAAGGGAACCCCACAAGCAGAAGGACATTAAATCACAAATTATCTGGGTTTTTTTTTTTTTTAATAATAAAGAAAGGTTCAGTTCTACTGACCTCAAACCCAATGCTTTGCTAATGGAAAAGGGAATGCTACAGCTGGGGCACTTACTGCTTGCTAGATCATCCGCATTTTCTTAAGTGCTCAAAAAGCAACGGGCTATTCCAGGGTTTTCCTGGAGGAAAAGCGATCACAATCTGGCCTTTGTTACCCAGTTTGTTCTCCAAGAGTTCGTACTTGAGGGCCCCCGGAGCAGATTCTTGGAAAAGCTCCATTTTGCACCCCGGCCAAAATGATCTGAGTTTCCGTATATTATTAGCACACAATGGAGCAACGTCAGCTCAGGGCTGGCAGGCACCGCGCTCCCTTAACCCCACACCGGCCGGGGGGAGAGGTTCTCCATCGGGGGAAAACCACGTCTTTTCTCTTCTTCCCCATCCCTGGTGCTCAGAGAGAGGAGAAAAGGGGAAGGCGAAGGAAAGTGGCTGGAAGAAATCAGAGAGTGGTCGGACAAACATCCTGCGTCAGCCAAAATAAAGCCCTGGTTGTCCGAGAGGAAGAGTTGACTTCAACACCACCCTGCCCTCAGCCGCTTTTTGGCTCGGCCTTGGCCAAATTTCATTCCTGCTCTGAATGCTCTAGATGGGTTTGGTTAGAAGACACAAAGAACCGTGGTTCCTGTGAGTCATCCGCAGTCTCCGCGGTGGGAAACGTGGACGTGGGCAATCTGCAACGGGGGCACATCTG
This sequence comes from Scolopax mira, assembly GCA_004320125.1. Taxonomy (NCBI): domain Eukaryota; kingdom Metazoa; phylum Chordata; class Aves; order Charadriiformes; family Scolopacidae; genus Scolopax; species Scolopax mira. The sequence goes on from BJBW01008369.1 coordinate 9,028, forward strand.
AGACACAGACCCCAAAGCTCCTCTTCCCTTGAGCTGAGCAGAAGCTTTGGGGCTTAGACCTCTGTGTGACGGCGGTACCGACTCCAGCTGCTCAGGAAAAAGCAGAAAAAGAAAAAAAAAAAAGAAAAATCCCATGCGAAAATTCAACTTTTTTGCTAGAAAAGCTCCCCAACTCCAAAATTAAAAATGTTTGCCAGCACAGCAAGCATTTGCCAGCACATTTTTGATTTTTTGCCAAAATATTCTGGCCAAAACTTGGGAGAAAAACTCAGAATTGCCTATGGAAAGCAGATACTTCTCATGAAAATATTCATTTAGTCAAATCCCCAGGTTTCTACTGAAAGTCAGCTTCAGTGGAAAATGCTGACGAGCTCTATTATTGGCACAGCTTTAATTTTCCTTTGTCTGGAACAGACACGGAGAAGACAGCATCTGTCAAATGTAGTCTTTCGACTTGTGTTAGTATTTAGCCTGGAGTATTGTTGGAGGACTTGAGGAAAGGCTTGAGCCGTCGCGGTGCTGGGAGCTGGGCACACACATGAAAGAGAGTCCCTTCCCTAGAGGGACAGTAATTCAAGCACACAGGGAGGAGATAAACAGCTGGGGAGAGCACGAGGTAATTTTGGAGGGGTCCTGAGCATCGTGATGAGCAAAGGGACACGGCACGTCCCCCTCCACCTGCTCTTGCCTCCAATGCTTTGTGCTGAGCTGAACCACAGCTGTGAGAGCTCACGCATCCCCCAGGAGATGCACCAAACTGCCCCACCTCCAGAGGCGGCTGCAGAGGAGGGGAGAGATGGGTCCTGCTCTCCCCCCTTGTCTCCAGCTCAAAACATCCCTGGGATGAAGAGGAGAAAGCCAAGAAAGGCATCTCCACAACCCCCAAGCGCAGTTATCCCGCTTGCTCCTTACCTTGGGTAGGACGATGTTCTACCAACCTCCCTCTTGATCCCATCAAGTCCACCTATTTTAAATCAGGCTTTTTTTTTTGGAGGGGGGGTTGGCAGATCCTGCAATCCCACCTGCCTGGCTGCTACCCTCCCCTCCTGCCCTCACCCCCTGCGTGCTCTTCGTCACTTTACACCCCCATCAAACCCACACCTTCAGTTACGGGAGAGTAGTTAGAGAAGGATCTGTGCTGGTTTCAAATAGTTTCCAGAACTGGTCACCCCCTTCTGTAAGAGATTAAAAAGGCATTGCTGAGGAGGGAGTGAGGGAGAAAGAGAGCATGAGAAAATAAATAAATAAAGGTATATAGTTACTTTTGGTTAGTCTCAATATGCAGCCCCGTCCCAGGGCGCCTTGTTCTCTGCTCATTTCAAGTATTAGTCACTTTTTCCATTAGAAGCTCTTATTCTAGGGGGATTTATAATGTATCTGTAAAATTGTCTCCAGGCTTTGCTTGGCATCTGAGCTCTCAATCCACGGACAGAAATGTAAAGAAACTACAGTTGGTTGATTTATTGGGACAGGGCACGGGGAGGGAGGGAATTTTTCCATGCTTGGTGGAAATAAATTCGCATCGTGCCTTCAAGTGCACAATCACTGCTCCAGAAAATACAGCGTTTGGGTGCAATCTCAGGCCAGCAGAGAGGACAGAAGCAAAACAATGACTTTTTCATAGTTCCTCGCCTGAGACCCAGCCCTGGTTTGCGGTTTCTCATCGTGACCCTCCCAGCCCAAGGTCCCGCTGGGTGCCACAGTCCCTGTCATACCACTCGAGTTGGGAAACCCTGCCCTCGACAAGCCCTTTTCAGCCTTGATTCCTACAAGGGACATTTCTTAACCTTCCGTGCAGTCTTTCTCACAGGGTCCTGATTTTTTTCCTGGCGAGGCCCGTGTCTCATTTAGGTTTCCCTCGAGTTTTTTAATACGGAACTGCCCAAAGGCTGGGTGGGATGAGGGAGGGCTGGCAAGGCACCATCAGCTCCAGAATGGCAGAAGTGTTGGAGCAAAGTGACACCTGGGAGGTGACAGCACCCTGGGGATGTACAAACTGGGCTACAACCACCCCAGCACCTTGCTGATGGTCCTCCTCTATGCCATGGCTGAGGATGAGCTCCTCTGCAGGGTGGCCCTGGCCAACGCTCACCCAAACTTCAGCTGAAGAGGGGGGTGGATAGGGGTGAAGGGAAGGGTTAAGGGCCAGAGCCACATGCCAGGATCGGGGTGGGGGGGGGTGAGAGCCTCCCTGCAGCACCCGTCGGCAAAACCAGAGCCTAACGTGGACACTTCAAGGAAACAATAACCTAAAATTGGAACATGGCAAATTATTTATTCAAACTACAGCCTTCCCTCCTCCCTTGATTAGCAAACCGCTGGGGAGGCAGCCCTGATTTTCTTCAGATGGAGGCAAACGCTTCTCCTCCTCCTCCTCCTCCTCCTCCTCCTCCTCCTCCTCCTCCTCTATCTGCTCTACCAGCCCTCAGCCTGGGGGGGGGACACACTGGAGATCTTGGTATTCGCATTGTGTAGCAGCTCCTTCAATTCCCATGTTGTTCTGCCCTCTGACTGGCAAACTTTTTCTTTGGGAACACACACTGCAATGATGAATATGTTTGTTTGTTTGTTTTCTGCCTTTTTTTTGCCTTTTTTTTTTTGTTTGTTTGTTTTCCAGGGAAACATTTAGGCTGCTGTGTACAAACACTTCCCCACATGCTCGCTCAGCCCCCCGCACCTAATAATAAAACAATCCCTGTGAAGCCTTGCAACTCAAATTCCTAATGTGATTTGGGGTTTTGTGGGTGGGTGGGTGGGTGGGCGGGTGGGGGGGGTTGTGTTTTCATTCATCGTTTCTAAAAACTTCCCCAAGGAAGAGAAATGAGAAGAAACACAGGGCTGTGCTGTGAAAGTGCATTTCCCAGTGCTGAAATTCTCTCCCCGTTTCAGTCAGAGGCAAAACCTCCACCGAACATGGAGGGGCCAGGATTTCACCCCTGGGAGACTTTGGGAGTGGGAGCCACGGGGCTTGGCAGAGCACAGGGAAGAGTGTGAAGGGTTCAAAGTATCAAATGAAGCAGAGCAGAGACACGGGGAGGAACAAAGGAAGTTCACATCCTTATAATTTATTGATGATCTTGGCCTCATCCCTTCAGTGTTTTCTCTTAACCCACCCTGAGCAGCAGCGAGTCCCGCAGGTCACACGGTGTGGAAAGGGGGGGGGGGGGTGTGATGATTTGCAGAAAAAGTTGGCTTAAAAACATAAAAATAAATAAAAATGAAAAAGCACCGGGCTGGATCTCACCCTCACCCAAGGCCTTGCTGGGAACTGGCCAGGATCTCCTGACCTCACCCCCATCGGAGCGCGGCTCCAGGAATTCCCTCACCATAGTTCACATTTTTCCAGCTCTACCAATTCACCCAGCAAGTGCCCTGGGAAATTGCTACGGCTGAGGCATCCAAACTTGCTTAAGAATGAGCCAAACTGATTCTTTTCTTCAAGGAGGAGGGTCTTAAGGAAAATAAAATGCTGGGGGTTCTTTGTCCCTGTATCTTGGATACGAGCAAACTCCCACGCTTGTCAGAAATAAGAACAGCACCAGCAGCTCAGGGCTTTTTCTCTTTCTTATTCTTTTTTTTTTTTTTTCCCTTTCTCTTCTTCAGTGTGTGTGAGAGTGTGCTCTAAAGCAGGGTGACATAGTGATGGGTTTAAGAGACAGTGAGCCTTGAGGTGCCAATTTCCAGTGGAACACAGGGTACGGCTTCTTTCTTCTGTGATCACGGGTGAAAAAATCAAAAGAAATTCTCCAGGAGACTAAAGACACTCCCCGAGCCATTCAGCTCGTTCCTAACTGTGCCTCGCGAGATGCTTTTGTGCAAGAAAACCCCACCACTTCTACTCCACGTTTTGTTCAACCACGAGTCAAATCTTCCCTCCGACCGTGCTCATCCTCAGGGTTACCAGCCCCGCACCCTCGCCCTCTTCCCCTTCCACCCCAGGCTGATGGTTTATGTTGGAAAACCATCAGGTTTCGGGTTTTTTTTTTTATTTTTTCCTCTCCCACCTTCAGCAAAGCGCCCGCTTGCAGCCCCTTTTGGGGGAAACCCCACTGGGCTGTCGCAGTCGGCAGCTCCCCCCAAAACACCACGAGTTTCCCCTTGGCACTCGCCGGCTGTTCCAGAGAACTCCGCGGGGAGCCTGCCCTTTCCTGCGGGCTGCTCATGCTCCAAAAATCAAGCAAATTTGGAAGAAGCAAATGAAATTAAAGCCCTAGATGCTGTCATTTCCTTTTTAAGGCTGGAGGAGCCCTGGAGCCCATTAGCTCTTGACAAGAAGGGGACCCTCCAGATCCCGGCTGGATGCACAGAGACTCGGGGAACAACCAGACCTTTGTCTGGATCACGTTATCCCGATACGCGGATGTCACGGGGACGAGGGACCCGTCCCCACCAGGGACGGCACATCCCGCGCACGGGGAAGTTAATTCCTCAATAAATACAGGGATATATTTATAAGCACGTTCCTACCTCAGAGCTTCATCCCGAGGGGGTCGGGAGTGATTCCCTCCGAGCCAGCCCAGACGCCTCCCGTGGAGGGGAACGGGGCTGGGGGGGGGGACACAGCTGAATTACAGCCGGACACCCAGAGCCTGAAGGTGCCGGTGGGTTCCGGCACCCAGAAACTTTGCTTTGCTTTGATTTGATTTGTTTTGCTTTGATTTGCTTTGCTTTGCTTTGCAGCATCGTCCCCGAGCCCGCCAGGACTCCTTTGACGGAGTGATTATTTTTTTATTTTTCAAAGTTGTATTTTCTAAGCGCAAACTTACGAATTGAGAACTTTTTTTTTTTTTCAAAAAAAAAAAAAAAAAAGAAAAACAAAGGGTTGGTTTGGTTTTTTTTTTTTTTTCCCACCGAGTTTTAGGCATTTAGGGAGATTTAATTCTCCCCGCGCAGCAAAGCCTCCCCGGAGCGCAGCCTGACATCCCTCCACCTCCTTCCTCCCACCGGAGTTGAGGAGGCACCGGAGCCTCCGCCGGCCCCGGGGGCACCGGGACATTGAGGGGGGGAAGGGGAAGAGGGGTTTTTTAATTCCCGTCCCCGTCCTGGGGAGCCGAACCCCCCGTTCTCCGCCGTTCCCCCGGCTCCCGCAGCGCTTCCACTTACCAGCTGCAAAGTGCAGAGGAAGATGAGGGTGCAGCGCCCGGTGCAGCATCCCATGGTCCCCGAGCAGCGGCCAGAGGAGGGGGGGGTCAGGGGCTGCTCCGCTTCTCCGCGGCCCCGCCGCCGCCCTGGGGGCTGCTCCGCGCCCCGGCCCGCAACCACCGCTCTCCGCCGCCGGGAGCGGGGAGGGAGGGAGGGATGGAGGGGAGGGATGGAGGGGAGGGGAGGGATGGAGGGGAGGGGAAGGGAGGTCGCGGCGGCTGCCGGAGCCCCTCCGGGAGCCGGGGAGGAGGCGGGGGGGGGCCACAGCTTAAAAGGGCAATGCCCCGCCGGCGGCTGCCGTCCCGAGTGCGGGCAGGGCTAGCGGGGCGGGGGCTGGCTGCCGCCACCGGGACTCGCCCACCCCCGGAGCCCCGGCTGGCGCGGTGGGATGCTCTGTCCCCCCCCCGCCCCGTCCCCGGGCAGAGCCCTCCCCCGGGAGGCCGAGCCAGGCAGCGCAGCCGGGGGCAGCTCCTCTTCCCCTGGAGGGGCTGCTGGGGCCGACCCCCATATTTTCCCCCCCTCCAGGGGGGCGGAGGAGTGCGCTGGACGCGCGGGCTGGGTCTATAGGATAAGGAGCCTATAGAGCATCCTAAGTGACGGGGCAGGAGCTCCTCTCCCCCTTCCCACACGTCCAGGTGCTGCCGTGCTCGCCCTAAAAATCATGAAGCCTGGAATGAACCTGAAATACAACGGTTCTTCCCGTAAAATTTGAGAGTGCACACGGAGGAGAAACTCAGAAAGAGGGATAAGACCAGGAATTCTTTAAAATGCACGTTTGGGGGGATTTTAGAGTATAGCCCCGACTCGTGAGTGAATCCCAGTCGCAGAGGGATGTAGGGCAGCATCTCTCTTCTTCCAAGAGCAGCTTCTCCCTGAGCACCATCTATGAACCACCCACCATCCCTGGACCTGCAGAAATTCAATTTGCCAATAGCACAGCAAATTCACAAGCAAACAACCCCCATCTTCACGCCCCCCGGTCCTTCCCATTGCCTCCTCTCCAGGAGGAGCAGGGAGCAGAAGACACGGGACCAGGTCAGGCCTCCCTGTCCTCCTGTTTCTGGGCGGCCTGAGGAGCAGGTCACACCCCCCCGCTGTGACGGGGACAGACCTGTCACTAAGCTCAACAGGACAGGATAAGGAGCTTTGGGAGAGACTCATCTGCTGACGGGGTCGTCTCCTCGCAATCTCCAGTGAGTCCAGTGGCTGCATCACAGTTCGCTCTGCTCCTCTCAGCCTCCTTCTGGAGCAACCCAGGGTTCCCCTTCTGCCTCCAAAGCAGGGTGAGACCTCATGCCACAAGTGACCAGTTCCACTTTCCTTCCCACCACGTATTACACTGGTGTGAGAAGGAGCTGAAAGGGTGGAGGCTCTATCACTGTGGAAGCTTTGCCCGACTGTACCCCGAGGAAGCAGGATTAGTCCTAAAGTGCTATGAATGTTAAAGACCTTGTATTAACAACGCTGTTGTTATTCAAATCAGCCACAGGGAGAAACAGAACAAACAAACATGCAAACTCTGAATGCCCAAGATTAGGAGACAGACTCTGAACTGATCACAAATCCTACTGGTTTTAAATGGTGAAGTATATTGATTATCTGACCTGTGCACTGCGCATAACCAGGGCATCAACTCATGCAGTCAGATACAATAAAACACATTTTATTTTAGGTGAAAGGAATACACTCCCAGTGAAGAAACCAATTTACTTCACCCAGAAAAAAGTGGACTGAGGATCCTTTGGCAGCATTTACCTTCCCAGCAAGATGGCTTTTGGACGGCGGAGGCAATAGGAGCAAAAACTATTTTATTTTTTTAACGAATGCAGATGAAACGTTCCTTCCAAACCATGTAGGGAGGTCTCACTCTGCGCCGAGGGGTCAGGCAACCTGACAGCCAAATTCAACCTGGAACTGAGGACTGGGAGGCTGGGGTTAGGCTGGTTTGTGCTCCCTGCTCTGGAAGCTGCTGGGAAGAGCATGGGGAAGGCTGGGCTGCAGCCGCGCAGGGTAGTGCCAGCCTTTGTGCCATTTCTTAAGGTTTCCTGCATCTCTTGTACCACCTCCTGCTTCTAAAAACCTCCCGTAAGCACAGCTATTTTCCAGCTCTATTGTGCTACAAAGAAGGCAGCGTGTGAAACAGCAAAAGGTTTTGCTGCTGAAATACTCAGTTTGGCATAAACAGGATTTTTTCCGCCTGTACTTTTATCTTGATAAGCCAAATAAAAGGCTGGGACTCTGAGAGAAAACACACTGCTTTTCCTTTGCTTATTAAGAGGGGCAAAACCACGGGGATAATTTCAAAGAGAGAGACTTAAAACTCCCAGAGCCTGATCCTGTAACCTTCATTTGCCTGATTTCTGGTCTGCGTTGGTAGAGCAGGAGGCCTGGACGCAGAGGAGATCTGCCTTGAAGCATCCATGTAGCCTCACTGGTTTTAGTGGGGCTGCTCACGTGTTGGAAGTTGGACATTTGCTTCTCCACAGGTTGCAGACACCAGTGAAGGTGCACTGAGCTTGAGTCTCCTGCAACAGGTTTGGGTTTTTGGTTACCCTTTACAGGCCAATTAAACTGTCTCCCGCAGACCCCCAGAAAGCCCTTTATTCCCATGAGATAAAATACCAACTTAGCTGAATTTGCACCCAAGTCAATAAACCACATAGACCCTAACTAGGTTTATTTAATTAGCAGGTGGATTAACAAGGCACTGTTGGATGAGGCAGCCCAGAGGCTGCCAAAGCACAGTGCCATCACAGCTGTGCAGGTGCCACCAGTGGTCCCCCATGTGCCACTACGCAGTGGCACTTGGCTGGGCATGGCCACAGCAGCCACCAGCATCTCCTAAAACTGTGCAAAGCCCTGACCCACCTGAATTCCTGCACGAGCACTGCAGGGCCACACATCTACCCTGAGACTTCAACTCGTAAAACCAACCGAAACTTTGAATTAAGTGAAAAAGAAGGAAAACTGCTCGGTTTCCTGATTTTCTTTCTTCCTGGAAAATAACCTCATCCTCAGCTTGTGATGGGCAAAATGTTGCTTTGAGAGTCCACACTGGATGTCAAAAAGGATTTCTCCTGATGAAGGGGTTCTGGATGGGATCTGAGGGATTCTCAGCAGGGACGTTGATTCCTGATGTGTGCACACAGAGCAAGGCAATGGCAGGCAGCTCCATCCCTCTCCTCCAGGAGAAGACCAAGACAGGAGAATCAGTCAAGGGGTGATTATTGCACCGTCCTCTGCAAATGCTGTGCCACAGGGATGTTTAAGACATCCTAGATGTTTCTTTTTTCCTCCTTTAATGCCTAAGGATTCCCTTTCACTTCAAGATCCTGATGCACTGGTCAAGTCCTGACTTCATGGCAGGAAGAGAGAGGGGATGAAATCCATTTGGGAATCATCCTCAGGTTCAGATGATGCTCCAGAGACTGAATGCCCCCATCCTCAGCCAGTGCTTGAATCAGGAATCTTCTCTCGTCCAAATCCAATGTGGCAAGGGGGTTTCATGGATCCAGCTGCACTGCTGGGGGAGTGTAACCTGTTTCTGACTGATATATCCAAATTATTTCAAGAAGTCACAGGTTTCCCTCAGAAGAAATCGAGAAACAAAGTTAACATGCTTGAAACAAAGCAGCGGTATCTTTCTGCAGCTTGTTATCCCTCATATCTGCAGCCTCCTCGTTCTGACAGATCAAGATGAGCAATAGAGGCTAAAAGTATTAGCTGGGGACACGTCTCTTTACAGCCCAAGCCCTGTAATTGTCACAGCTGCTGAAAGCTATAGATGGTCTTACATCCCATGACATTATTCCGCTCAGTTCATTTACATTCACCTCCTCTCCATTTTAATAACCTCAGCTGGGCCTTCACAGATGTCTGATCAAACGCAGCGGTGTCACAGCACTCCAGCCTTATCAATGCCACATCCAAAAGGCAAAATGTCCCTGTCCTGATGCTTTCTGGCCTTATGAGCTCATCAGCCGGCCCACTGCCCTCCTCCAGGGCAGGGAGCAGCCTTCCCAAGGTGGCATTGTCACATCGTATTTCTCTCTCCCAAATTAGAAGTAAACCCCACTGCCAGAGGATGGATGGCAGCTTTCCCCTGCGCACAGCGGGGTCCCGCAGGGGCAGCTGGAAAGTCTTCACGTAAGAGGTGGGTGAGCTGTGAGGCTCCCATGCCACAGGACGCTGTGGGTGCTTGAAACACAGACAAATGGATCAGGATAAATCATCTTCCTGGGCAGGAGGAGGAAAGGGCAGGAGCCTCTGTCCTGTCTCCCCAGATGAGTAATCGGATGCAGTGACAGGACCTAACTGCTGGTGACCAGAGGTTGCCACCTTGGGCAGCCAAGTCTGGCTACAAGAATGGAACTTTGTGATATTCCCATGTGTCTCACTGAAGAATTTTTATGCAGAAGAGGATTAACGAACCAGCTAGAAAGAGAGGGAGATTGTGGAAAAAAGGGCAAGGACTTCTGACCTTCTAATTTTAAACTTGCAATTTTTTAAACCTCCCATTACTCAGAGATAATAACTAGAGACTTATTACAGAGCTTAGCTGCTCTGGGATTGAAGCCAGCCGAGGCCCAGACTATCAATGCAGAGGACCTAAGAGAAGTGGCAGTAACACAGACACATCCTTCTTCTTCTTCTCCCCAAAGGGACCAGAGAGGCAGAGAAGCACAAACCAAGCAGCGCAGGGGATGGCCAAGGGATGGCCAAAGGAACCACACTCTTCCCCTCCTTTTGCAGCCCGGTGAACACATCGCAGAGAAACACAGCCCTCTGAAATCAAAGCACAATGTTTTAAAAATTATTCTCACCGCTACACAAGAAAAGAAACAATCTCAATGACTTTTATGCTTTGAAATGGTTCCCCAGCAGCCCAGGGCGATCTGTAAAATTTATCAGAACTGGTGTGCGAGATCTGTCATTTTCTCTCTGATCCCTGTGAAGTCTTGGATGTTGCGGGGGGAGGAGGCTCCTAATCAGGCTTTTTGGCATTTTTACACCACCGTCTTCTACATTCCGCATTTGTAATGCCCTAATATTAACTTGCTGAGGTGCACAACAAATTCTCATCACTCTTTGATGAGCAAGTGGAGGATGGCAGAGGTGGAAGGCAGATGCACTGAGCTCTCGGTACGTTCAGAATAATAGCAAGGAGAACAATCCGTCCACATCTGGCAGAGACAGGTACCTTGTTCTTATGATCAAGGGCTTGTAGGAGGGAAACGCGACTGGTATCGCTCCTCTCTTGGATCAAAGGCACAGGCACCCATTTACCCCCACAGCGGGGTCAGGGTTCAAATTCACACTTTTACAGCTTTAATAAGACGCCTTGACAATTCTGCCATAACATCCCACAAGCAGCCTTTCAAAGAGTTCTTCTTCTACTTCTCCAGGACTATAAAGGAAAGACACGGGGACAGAAACACCCCGGAACCTGCCAGCATTTTTGTTAGTCTGAGGGGTACGCCTTGTGCCACAGACCATCACCGTGATGGCTCAGTGTTCACCAAAATTCCTGGTCTGGCTTATTTACAATCTGAAGAATTGTAAATGAAACGACTGAGCTACTTTGGGAAGAGCTGCTCAAATTAGGGTGATAACAGCTTTGGGAACTGCACATCGCTTTTCCCTGGGTTTTCTTGGGAAAACGGTGCAGGTGCTCTCAAAGGCCCAGCCTGGGGTTAAGAGGAGGGAGTGCTGGAAGGGTTAATTCCATCAGGAAAAGCGAGCTGTCACAGCTGACATCCCAGCATCTCAGCCCCATGCAATCTGAGTAGCTGGCACGATGGCAGCCACGTTTCCAGCTGCAATTTCCCCAGGCAGTGTAACCAAGAAGTAATTCAAGGCAGCTGCCAAGCTCCCTGGGTATTGATACCAAGTGATTATTCAAGGTTTCCACGCAACAGTTGCATTTCTCAAATGATATATAACAAAATAAAAAAAAAAAAAGAAAAGAGCCAAAAGGGTGAGAGAAGTCTCCGATTTAGGGCGCTCTCATTTAGACAAGCTGTTTCCCTGTTTACTTAGGACTCATTTTTTTCCTCTCAAATGATTATGAACTTCCCCAAGCCCATTTAGCAAGTCTCATGTGATACGGTGGAGAAGAAATCAATAGCAAGTTTCTTTTTGGAGAGTCTTTTGAAGGATATCTACAGCGGGGTGTGCAGGAGTGGGTGGTGTCAGGAGGCAGGTGGTGTGAAACCTCTTTCCAATCCCAGCCAGTGAGAGCTAATATGTATTAAGAAGTCAGCAGTGTCAGGTGCCACCAGGCTGAAGGAGCATTTTTTACACGCCTTTACTTTAGAAAGAATTAATTGCCTTGGAAATAAGCACCTTGAACCTGCCTCTCAGAGTTCAGTCTGAATATCCACGGACCCAGGCAGGGAACAACACTTCCAGGCTCTTTCCCCCTGCCCGGCCCACACTAGATGGCCACTTTGGTGGCTTTGATTGGCAATGACACAAGCTGTGATGTGACCCACACACCTCTGACATTAACACAAAATTAAAGCTGTGTGTATTAGGAGCTGCTTGTTAAAGAAAAGCTTTTGCCTTTCTGTTTGCTGTTCTAATATCAGAGGTAAGGCTTCCTGCTGTCTCATATGAAGACTTCCCAAATTTTGCCTCATTCCTGAAGTGAAAAAAAACATGTGTAGGTGTGATGAGGGTCTCTAAAAACAAGTAGCTGTTTAAGCTTTTCTTCAGCTCTAGCTCTGAAGTGGAGAAACATAAGGAAAGGAGGTGTCAGTCCTGATTGATAGTAGCGACGCCGGCGTTAACCTGCGCTCCCAGCTGCACCGAGGAGTGGGCTGGGGGAGCTCCAATCAGAAGTGAATTTCCTATAAATCCTATAAATATGCAGAGGAACGATGGGGGCTGATTACTCTCCTCATCTCGTCCGTGCTTTGAAGAGCTGGACACAAACCCCAGTGTGATCCATAGCGCAGGCAGGACTCCTTCATTTAGCTGTAGGACCAAACTCCTGCCCAAACCCCAGTCTGGCCACCAGCAGGGCTGTACTGGTAATTAGATAGAGTCACCGATTTTCCCAGTGTCAAGTTAACTGAGGGAAAGTCTCAGAAAAGCTCTTAAACAAAGGTTTCTCAGCTGAAAAGGAAGGAGAAGCATTAAGCCTTGGAATGGGCTGCCCAGGGAAGTGATTGAGGCACCATCCCCAGAGGGATTTAGAAGATGGGCTGACATAGTGCTTAGAGACATGGTTTAGTGATGGTTTTTCATCAGTTAGGTTGATGGTTGGACTAGATGATCTTAAAGGTCCCTTCCAACCCAGAAATTTCTATGATTCTATGATAAAGTAGTATTTCCTTGCAAAATCAAAGGGAAGGGATTATTTTTTTTCAGTGAATATGGCATTTCCGTAACTTACTGGCAATATTCACCATGGCTTGGTGAGGTTGCTATGCTGTGCCTGCCAAAAAATGAATATCAATAACCCTGAATGCTACAATTAATGACAAATAAAGCTTATTTAGCCTAATAAACAATAATAAAAATTAAACATGTAGTAACAACCGAGCTGATGTTTCATCCCATGGCAGAAAATATTTCACACATCACTTTTCTAATAATTTTTTGGTGCATGTCATAATGTTAGTGGGAATGAGCTTCTGTCAAGACTTACAAAAATAAGATGCTCTCCGAAGCCACACTCAGTTCTCAAACCCCTCAAGTTATAAATGTGGTCGAGTCTTTGGTGGCTCAGGTGACAACCTGCTTACCATTTGCAGAGACATGGAAGTACCCCAAAAACTTCCAAGAAAAGGGTGTTATCACATTCCCATTAATTAACGAAACTCCTCACAGGGCTAAAAGGGTTGACTTCAGGCTTTTGTTATTATTCATACAGATCTAGTTACCACAGTCAATAGGCAATAAAAATCCATGGCTGCTCAGTCCACTACAAGTGCTGTTAGTAGCGAGTGCTGTATTCAGTTCACACAGGTGTTAATAAACAAGTCAAAATAGGGTTTTGTTATTTCTCTTTTTCCCTTAATATTGGAAGAGTTATGAGGAACCTCTCCCAAACCCACGCTCATGCTGTCAGCTATTCTAGAAGAGAATTTTTCAGGTGGTGTTGTGGAATTTAAGTGGTAATGCTACCTCATTTATGTCAGAGACTGCAATATGTATTATCCAAAATCAAGTCTTATTAATAAATTTGAAAGGGCTCAGGAAATCTTTAAAAGGAAAAAGTGTAAATGAATGCTCTTTGGTTTAAATCCTCTTCCAGAGACTATTTTTTTTACCTAAGAAGTTTCAAAGCCATCATTCACAATCATTTACTTCCAAGCAAAATTGCATACTAGGTAGGTTATCTTAATTACCTTTTGCTTGCTATTGGTCTTCCTCACTACAATTATGATGCACATATTTATGAAATCTTTGCAGAACTGGGCTCTAGTTCCTTTCCGTGGTCTCAAATTGGACTATTCTGTTCATGTTTGACTATTATCCTTTTGTAGCCAAGTAAAATTATTTCTATCTCAAAAATCTCAACAGCTCAAAGAGACTGTACCCACTTTACATTTTATTATTTTATCCTGTGATTTGTTCCTTATCGTCACATTTCATATGTGCCTGACTGTGGGCATAACAATTATAACAATGGCAATTGTGCTAAAAATACTCGTAATTTAGTTTCAAGCTAGAATCAATTCATAGCCAGAGAAAGGGAAGCGGGAGGGAGTACCATGCAGGATGCCTTTGTAAATGTTTCTTGTTGGCACTATCTGTTTATCTTAGAATAGATATTTGTCACACATTGCAGAGATGGGAAGAGAACTATGCACCCATCCCAAATTCCAGGAAGGGAGCAAACCAGCCTTGCCAGAGAATGGTGTGCATTTATTTACTTGCTGAGAAAGGCAAATATCTGTGGCTTCTCTTCGTTCCTTCTGAAAACCAGATAGTCCCATCCTACAGCCTTCACTCATGGAGGTAAGTCTTTGCTGCTGACTGTGCCTTACAGGGTTGAAGATGACTCCTGGTTCGGGGCAAAATGCAGCATTATTACTAACAGTGAAAACAGAAGGACTGTTGTGTGCTTTTTTGATAATAGCAGTTCTGATCCTGGAAAAACAAAGCTGCCCCTGCGAGAGTTTGCTGCCCAGGCTGACTGTGAACACGTGAACACATGTTTGGGAAATTAAGACCAGGGGGGCCACCCGTCTCCCAGCCCTGCACCACAACAGATGAAAATCGTGTCCCAACACTGCTCCCCTGAGGCTGTGAACACAAGCATTGAACCTCCAACGCGTGCCCTTCCAGACCCGCTTCACAACCACCACCAACCACTGCACTACCTACCAATGACACGGAAAAAACTAAGATTAATATTCTCATTAGACCCTTTAATGCAGCGCCTGTATAATGGGAACCTCGTTGCCCATTAGCTCATGTTTACCAGGAAATAATGGTGCTTATCAGAAGAGACCACTTTCTATTTAGCTGGAAGAGCAAATTATTTAAGCCGAGTTTGCTTTATGTTTCGTAGCCCTCCTTCAGTCCTTCCTACGTAGGCACATTTAAGGGCCCATTATCTTCTCGTTGATGCAAAGGGGTGATGTATGTAGCTACCATTAGTGGTAATGAAAATGGCTCCTGTTAATCTCCCGTGCACTGATAGTAAGATAATAGCCTCCTTATTAAATACGAGGGCCAGCCTAGGGATTGCGCTGAAAATGAGCAGCGTATTGCCTCTGTGGGATTCATATGTAAATGCTAACGCATTGCTCCGGGTCTACAGTCCATGATTAAAAAGAAATTAGAGATAGCATAAACATGCCTCCAACCACCACAGAGCTGCTCCGGGCCCTCCTTCCATCCCACCCACTTTCCCCTTTGGAGATTTACTTCTGGAGACCAATGGGTGGAAATTGTCCTCTCAGCAATGTGTGTTTGCAGCCAAGAAGGCCAACCTCATCCTGGGCTGCGTCAGAAGAAACATGGCCAGCAGGTCAAGGGAGGTGATTCTGCCCTTCTGCTCCGCTCTGGTGAGACCCCACCTGGAAAACTGTGTCCAGCTCTGGGGTCACCAACATCAGAAGGACATGGCCGTGTTGGAGAGAGGAGGAGAAGGCAACAAAGATGCATCCAGGGCTGGAGCCCCTCTGCTGTGAGGACAGGCTGAGAAAGTTGGGGATGAGAAAAGAAGGCTCCGTGGAGACCTTAGAGCCCCTTCCAGTCCCTCAAGGGGCTCCAGGAGAGATGGGGAGGGATTTGATGAGGGAGGGAAGCCATAGGATGAAAGGGAATGGTTTCAAACTGAAAGAGGGGAGATTTAGGTGAGATATTAGGAAGAAATTTTTTACTGCGAGGGTAATGAGATCCTGGCCCAGGTTGTCCAGAGAAGCCCCCATCCCTGGAGGGGGCTCAAGGCCAGGCTGGATGGGAGGCTTGGCGCAACCTGGTGTGGTGGGAGGTGCCCCTGCCCAGGGCAGGGAGGTTTTGGAACAGGATGATCTTTACGGTCTTTTCCAACTCTAACCATTTTATCATACTACCACACCAGGCCTGGGGCTTCAGACCATCCCCCTACGAGACATAACTGACTGAACAAGACGACGTAATTGGATTTTATTCAACTTGACGGGCAACATCCCCTCAGGGATCCCTCTGCGGGGGCCGGGGGTTCGGCCGAGGTCCCGGGGCCGGGGTACCCCGGCCCCGGGACCTCGGCCGAACCCCCGGCCCCCCGCCACCGCGGCCTTGCTCCCTTCCCGGCCCTCAGAGGGTTAAAGCGGGCTCCCATGATGCCTCACGGCCCTGCAACGTCGCCTGCGCCGTGAGGCGCCGGGCGGGACCGGCGCTTGTTGCCGCGTCAGGGACCGCCGGTGCGTTACCGGTTCCCTTCATCTTCTTCTCCCTTTCCTTCTTCCCTCCCTCCACCTTTCGTGGCGGTTCGTCCGTCTCCCGCCATACACTCCAGCCCCGGTTCTTCCCCCACCCCGGGTTGTCACACAGGACGGTCCCTGAGGGAAGGTGCCCTGTTGGCGTGGCAGAGGCCTGAACTTCTCGCCACGGCTTTCTCCCCCCCACCCCCCATTTTATCTCTTTATTATATTTTTTTTCCTAGAAAGGAGAGAGCGGTGTGCTGGCCGGGAGGCGGGCCATGTTCTGAGGGAGGCCTCCAGGACTCAAACTTGGATCCGGACACTCGCAGGTGTGCGTGAAGAGATCACCCTCCTCGTCCCCTCTGGAGCTCTGGGTAAGGCGGCTGCGCCTCGTCGGTAGGCAGAACTGAGTGGCTTTCAAAGTATTCAACAGTCTGTGATAGATATTTAAAAATGAACCTAGCCCTCTCCACGAAGGCAGGTTCACGTTTGGTTCACAGCATTCCTTCAGCTGACGAGGCCTCTGTGGCTTTTTTGCTCTGGCCAGACCCATAGGGAGCCCTCAGGAC
>BJBW01008370.1:7251-18838 GCA_004320125.1 Scolopax mira
TTCCCTGCCCCATAACTGCCAATTCCACCCTCCAATCCCCTACAGCCCCTCCCTGCTCCACAGTCCCCTTGCATCCCGATCCCTCACAGCCCCTTCCTACCCCGGAACTCCCAATTCCTCCTCCCAATCCTTCACAGTCCCTCCCACACTCCTCTCTTGCACCCACAGCCCCCCATTCGGACCCCCCCCATCCCCTCCCTGCCCCATAACCCCCACAACTCTCCCTCATCCCAATCCCCTCACCCCCTCTCCCTGCCCCACAGGCCTCACCCCTCCACCCTTCCCCTTCCCCCCACCCCCCCGCCTCAAATTCACCCTCTCACCCTTCTCCCCAACCCCCTAAAGCCTCCTTCCAGCCCCCACAGGCCCTTTCCCTGCTCCACAGACCCCATTTCCTTCCCCCCCCGCCGCCATCCGGCCCCACCTGAGCCGTCGCCGCCGCCCGCGCCGCCGCCGCATTCCAGCACAGCTGCGGGCCCCGCCCACACTGAGCTCCGCCCACCCCCGCGCGTGGGGCCTCTGAAGGACGGTGGGCGGAGCCAAGGCCCTACCCCTCCCTCTCCCGCCCTTTCCCTCCATCCGGGTCCCCCGGCCCTCAAGGGGGCGCTCTTAATTCCTCCAAAAAAAAAAAAAAATGTCCAAAAAAAAAAAATCACCATTATCCAATTTTATTAATTCCAGTGGCACTAATACAGGCGGCGATGGTCACGACGGACAGTCACACTGCAGGTTTTCCCCTCGTTTTGCATGGATTGACCTGGATTTACCCCCCCTTTTATTTTTCCTCTCAGGGAAAGGAGAGGATTTCTCTCCCTCCCCTACCCTTTTTGTGTCAAATAAATACAGAATTGGGCAAATCTGGTGGAAATGTTTTAGTTACAATGGCAAAGATGAGTCATGTGCAACACAGAAACCTATAAGGCTGCTTTTTTTTTAATATATCTTTTTTTATGATTTCTTCCTTATTTTAACAAGATGGTGGTTGATGGGCTTTCTCTCTACCCCCAGGCTAATTAATTAAATTTTAATATTTCCCCCCCCCCTCTACCCCAGAGTCCATCGGGAGTTTAATTAGAGTTTGTCAAGGAAGTTGTCGAGGGCAGGGATGCCTTCCTTCAGCCCTTTGCGTTTACGGGTCTCAGCCACCACCTGGCAGGGCCGGCTGGTGTTCTCGAAGGGGTCCCCAGGCAGGATCTGCCAGTGGTCAAAGACACACTGGGGGAAAGCCTGGCCACCAGTGTTGGACCTCAAATCCGCTGTGAAACCTAGAGAGGAAGAAGAAGGAAGTGAGGTTTTACTTCAACAGGAGGAGTTTGGAGTCATCAAAGCTCCAGGTCACCCCCCAAGATATAAGGAAGCCAAAGCCTACTGAGATGTCAACCATGGGCAGCTCTACCCTGAGGAAGTGCTGGAACTGGGGTTGGAGAACACTCCAAGAAGGGCCCACCATGACCTCAATACCTTGAGATTTTCTAAGAAAGATGGGAACTGACTTTAGCAGATCTTGGCACAACAGGAGGAGGAGGAATGGTTTGACACTGAAAGAGGGGAGATTGAGATAAGATCTGCAGAAGAACTTCTTTGCTGTTGAGGGTGGTGAGAGCCAGGCCTAGGTTGCCCAGAGAAGCTCTGGCTGCCCCAGCTCTGGAGGGGTTTCAAGGCCAGGTTGGAAAGGGCTTGGAGCAACCTGCTCTGGTGGGAGGTGTCCCTGCCCAGGGCAGGGGGTGGCACTGGGTGGGCTTTAAAGGTCCCTTCCCACCCAAACCATCCTGTGACGGCCTTGTGTTGTGCCAAGGGAGGTTTCAGATTGAAATTACAAATAATTTCTTCAAGAAAAGGGCTTATCAAGCCTTTGAAGAGGCTGTCCACCACTTCTAGTGGTGGAGTCACCATCCCTGGAGGGATTTAGAACACATGTAGATGTGGTGCTGAGGGACATGGGTTAGTGGTGGACATTAGCTTTACAGTTGGACTCAATGATCTTAAGCATCTTTTCCAACCTAGAAGATTCTACAACCAGGCAGCTGGACACAAAGGATCTCCTTCTTTCCCAGCATCGGTTATCCAGGACCAGGACTCACCAAAGGATTCGTTGACAGGCAGGTAGGCCTTGACCACAAACATGGGGGTGCCGGCCACCTGGGTCTCCTCAAAGACGTGGCCACGCTTCCTGTTCAGCACACCATAGATGCCACCCACCACCTGCTCCGGGCACTGCAAGAGAGAGAGGTGTCAGGAGAGAAATATCAAGACTCATTCAACTTTTGACCCAGGATCTTCCGGGCTGAAGAGAGGTTCCTCACCTGGATTTCCACAAGGTAGATGGGCTCCATGAGCCTGGGCTGGGCAGTGAGCACACAGGCGTACAGGCATCTCCTGGCAGTGGGAATGATCTGCCCACCTCCACGGTGGATGGCGTCAGCGTGCAGGGTGACATCGTGCACATCAAAACGCACCCCACGCATGTTCTCCTCACACAGAACCCCCTGGAAGAGGAAAGCAAGGGGTCAACCAACACCTCAGGATGCTGCAACCCAAAGTCTTAGACAAGAAAAGCAGGTTTTCCACATTAGTGGGACAAAAAAAGTTGCCATCATATTTTTTTCTTCTAACTTAAATAAGCAGGAAAAAAACCCCTCTCCTGTTGCTGTTCCTGGTCTTCTCGTCAACTTGTTATTCTGGAGTCATCTCCTGTTTAGTCCTCAAAAAATAACTGGTCAACAAGGCCAGATCTTTCCCGAGGCTCTGAGTATGTTTTATTTTCCTTTGATGGCAGCCGTGTTATAAATTTTAGTAGTTTCTATCCCTGCTCTTGCATTTTGCTCCTTGAAAAAGCTTTTCAGAAGCTTCAAAAGTCCAGGCTGCCACAATGAACTTCTCAGCAGCTCCAGGAGAAAGTTTTTGTTTTGAAGTTGGTTTTGTGTCTAAACCAACAGAGCTTCACTCCAGCCAAACCCGAGTTTCATTTAACCTAAAAAATACTTCCAAATTATAAATCCATCACCCTCTTTGTGCGATTTTTCCCCCAATTTCTGTGAAAAGACATGCACTAGCCATTCACGATGCTGCTTGCCCCTACCTACCTCCTTCGTGGCCCACTGGAAGCCGGCCACCACGCTGTCCTTGATCTCATTGAGGTACTGCACTCCCTTGGTGATGTCAGTCAGGATGTTGGGACCAGTACCATCAGGACCAAAGCACCAGATCTTCCTGGCTTCGGTGACATCCCACTCGTACTTCTCAGCCAGGTAACGAGCTCGTTGCTTCAGCTCCTGACGAGCAGAGACCTCGCCCTTGTCGATGTCCTCGGCCAAACCATCTGGGAAGGGTCGGGCCTTCATGTAGAGCCTGTTGTGTTTGTTGGGGGACTTGGAAAGGCACATCACGTTGGATTCCTCGCTGACCGTCTCACGGTAGGACACGACAGGATCCGATTTCTGTGGTGGCAAAGAGCAGAGAAGAGCAGTGAGCCACCAGCCAAACCACAGCTCACCAGACACCTGCCTGGAACTCATCACCATCTCCTCTACCTTAATGGGGATGCAGGCGTGGTCCTCCTCCAGATCCTTCAGGCAGATCTCCAAGTGCAGCTCCCCTGCCCCAGCAATGATGTGCTCCCCAGACTCCTCGATGATGCACTGAAAAGACCATTCACACAGCAGGTGAGGCTTTCAGCTGCAACGCAACAGAAGCTCTCCCACACAAAACACTAGCAGCTCTCTCTGATTTGTGTCTTTGACTCAGAGATACTTTCAGATGCTTTTTTGGGATCATTTTGGGATGACTCATCACCAACCCCAAGGTGAAACACAGCATTCCTTCCCACTCCAGTAGAGCTGGGACTAATACTCAAGACTTTTCTGCCAGCACCACCAGTACAACCACAACTAGAAGCAGAATGTACCAGCAGGACCAGGATTTCTCCTGTCTCCAGAAGTGTTTTGGACATTCACCTGCACCATAGGGTCAGACTTGGCAAGACGCTTCAGTCCCTCCACCAGCTTGGGCAGGTCTGCTGGGTTCTTGGCCTCCACAGCCACACGGACAACAGGGCTGACACTGAACTTCATAACTCTCATGTTGTGAGCGTGCTCGAAGGTGGTGATGGTTCCAGTCTTCACAAGGAACTGGTCGACACCAACCAGACCAACAATGTTTCCACAAGGCACGTCCTCGATGGGTTCAACGTAGCGACCCATCATGAGAATGGTCCTGGTGAAAGAGAAAGTTGGTTTAATGAAGTTTGGAAGAGGAGGTCCCACCAGGCTGTCTCCTGGACTTCAGTAGCAGGCCTGAAGTCCACAGCCAAGCACCTTGCCTGGCCTCAGAGATGAGAAGAGACACAAGACCATTCTAGCACCACAAATGTGGACCACAAAGCACACCCCAGCCAGGACTGACCTTTGAATTGGCTTCAGGTACAGATCCTCCTTCTTGCCAGGTGTGTAGTTTGGTCCCATGATTCTGACTTTCAAGCCAGTTGAGACGAGACCAGAGAAGACACGTCCAAAAGCGTAGAAACGTCCCTTGTCAGAGGTTGGCACCATTTTAGAGATGTACATCATCAGGGGGCCTTTGGGGTCACAATTCTTAATACCTGGGAGACAGATCAGCTTATTTCACTACCGCTTCTCATATTTGGTGTGTACCCTTTCCCCCCCTCACATTCCCAAAACAAGGCCTCCACCCAGTATTATTCCAGCATATTGGCTTCTGTCTGGACAGATGGACAGCCTGAGACCACAGAGATCTTCCAAGAGATCTTTTAATTGAACACAGGCTCAGTGTAAAACAGGTTGGTTTTTAATGTCTCCAGAGACAGACTCCACCACCTCTCTGGACAGCCAGGGCTCTGCCACCCTCACAGGACAGAGGTTCCTCCTCATGTTTAGGTGGAACTTCCCATGTTCACATTTGTGCCCATTACCTCTTGTCCTGTCCCTGGGCACCACTGAAAAAAGCCTGGCCCCATCCTCCTGACACCCACCCTTGAGGTATTTATAGGTGTTGATCAGATCCCCCCTCAGCCTTCTCTTCTCCAGACTAAAAAGACTCAAGTCCCTCAGCCTTTCCTCAAAGAGATGTTCTAGTCCCCTCAACATCTTTGTAGCCCTCTGCTGTACCCTCTCCAGCAGTTCCCCGTCCTTCTTGAACTGTGGAACCCAGAACTAGACACAGTGCTCCAGATGGGGCCTCATCAGGGCTAATAAGCTTGTTTGATCCACAGTAGAAAAGTTAGACTCAAGAATTACAGTAGCTACCGAGCTGTGCACGTGGAGAACAAGATGGTTACAGATATTTCAGAGTTCTAGGCATTTAAGTGCAGAGATGCCTGGCAGCAAAGCAGCAGCTCATTGTACCTATGGCAGCCTCATCATCAGGGGGTCCCTCGTAGAGCAGCTCACAGCGGTACTTCTGGGCTGTGACAGGAGAAGGCAGGTGAATGGTGATCATCTGCAGCAGGGCATCTCCAGCAGGCAGCCACCGCCTCATCACGGCCTGAGCAGAGATCAGAGGAGTGAAACCCAGGCCTGATTGCTCACAACCTCCCCTTCCTTCCCCAGCCTCCAAGCTGTCAACAGCTTCTTCCCACACAAGCAAAGTTTGTAGCTGCTTCTGAAGTTGACACAGTTGGAACAGCCCAACTACTCATCTCCTCCCCACGGACCACTCAGCCCCATCTCACCTTCAGCAGGGGTTTGCCCTCCTTGTCCTTATCTTCGCTGTCAAGCTTGATGTCCAGTTTCTCAATCAGTTTTGCCGCCTCCTCTTTCTTGAAGTTCATGATTGCATCAAAAACCTGGAAGACAACAGGAGTGGTCATGAACGGCATCAGTGACCCAGTTTGAAGCAGCAGCACAAAGGTCTCTAAAGAGAATCTTTGTTCTTGCTCATCACCCAGCTGAATCCATTTGCAGACTCAAGACCACTTGCCTGCACAACACCTACTACCAGCCTCCCTGCTCCCACAGAGTAACAGGATGTGTCAGATATTTAAATTTCTTCAATCAAACAAGTCAGGTCAAAGTGAAGAAATTTTCCATCATCACGCACCGTAACTGAACCGGAGAACGGAAAGCACCAGAGTGAGGTGAACACTAAGGAACTTACCTTGAAGATGGGGTCAAGGATGAGCTGGCAGAAGGTCCTGGGTAGTTTCTTTCCATCAGGGCTGGTAGCAGATTTGCTGAACTTGCCAGTAGCAGGATCAAAATATCTGCAAGAAGAATCAAATCAGACAAGTATCAATGCTCAGTTCAGCTGTAAAGCGTGGCTTGTTCTGACCAGAAGAAAGAGCTGCTGAGCAAGAACCATCTTCGTGCTTCTTCTCCTCATCCCTCTCAGGCTTTCAGAGCTGCCCAAAACGCATTTAATTTGTGTTGCCAGTTGGTCAACCCCTCCCCATTGATCTGTTTCTTATTCTGCAAAGATTTTATGGGAAAAGGCTCTTTTGCTAGTACATGGACCAGGCCCACTGAGACAGGCACAACCACGTCCTCCATCCTTACTACTCATCTCCTACAGCATCAAGTCACAGCCACACGGAGCTGGTCTGGAATGAAAAGCAACAGCCACAACTCCTCACCTGTCTCCCCACAGCTTCTTCATCATGTCTTCTACTTTCTTGGCACGCTCAGATGGATTCAGCTGGGCATCACCCTTGGCAGCGAACTTTGCAACGTACATTTCAGCAAACTGTTTCAGAGTGAAAGCCCAGCCGTGCAGGCCAGAACCAAAGCCAACAGTACCGAGCACGGGGTCAATCTGAAAGGGAGGGGAAGAGCTGGGTTAGAGGAATAACCACAGGGCGTTACACCAATCGGCCCACTCCGTCCCCAAAACCCACTCAGAACAGCTCCACGAGGAAAAAAATCTGAAGATGGAGCCTTCTGATCTATGGGAAAATCAAGCAGCTCCGTGACAGCGGCCACCTCCAAGGTCCAGGGGACAACCTGGCCATTTTGGCTTCACACCACAGAAATAGACTAGTATTTTGGTATTTCGTCCCTTCAGCTCAGACAGCCCAGCCTGGATTTGCAAGCAGGTAGGATTCTCTCAGTGGGGAGAGGTGTGAGGAACACAGGGACTGGCAGACACCTCCTGGCCTTCCATTTCAGAGCCAGGGGAGGGACGCTGCAGAGGAGCCCAGGATCCTGCACCACCCAACATCACAGATGTGACACAGGCAAGAAGATGCCCTACAAAACAAGGGCAACCCTGGTAAAGGGAAAAAGCTATCTTCTCCTATCTATGGCATTTATTCACTAAAGCCCTAAGATTTAGAAGAAAAGCTGGTGAGAGCTCCAAACCAGCACAAGGCTGGGTAATATGTGCCTCTTCATTATCCTACTCTCACTTCTTCATTTGAGATAGAAAAGAGACACAACTGCTCTTTCTCCTTACCATGATATTTCCCATGGGTCCGCTTTCTCCTTCTCCGTACGTGGAGATGATGACATTGACGTTTTCCACGATGCGCTGGAAGGTCTGGTACAGCTCTTCTGGCTCCAGCTGCAGCTCCAACAACGCTCGGTCCATCTTGTTCATCATCAGGACAGGCTTGATCCTCTCAGCAATGGCCTGACGCAGCACGGTCTCTGTCTGCACGCACACGCCTGCCAAATACAGGGGAATTTATTATCCTCGTCTTCAAAATCCCCCAAAATGTGCTCCAACTGCACGTGGCTGCAGAAAAGCTTACCAGAGACACAGTCTACAACAACCAGGGCACCGTCAGTGACACGAAGAGCAGCAGTGACCTCTGAAGAGAAGTCTACGTGCCCGGGAGAGTCAATCAGGTTGATCAAGAAACCAGACCCATCCTTGCTCTGCTTGATGAAGGCCAAATCGTTTTCAGAAAGTTCGTAGAATAGGGAAATAGCTCTGAAATAAAAGAAAAACTAGTCAAATTATTATCTATAGTATCTATTACTCTCCCCCCCAATGCTTAGAAACAACCTTTTATCCCACACAGAGAACTGTGCCTGGGCTTAAAGATTTCCTGAAGCATATTCCTGGGAGGCCAATGTGGGAGATAACAGGGAGCACAGACTAAAATCTGCCTTTCCTGTGCTTCTCCCAAGCCATAACCACTTCTGAAACCAGAATCTCTTCTGACCCCGTGCCACTTAAATTGCCCAAAAAGGGCTCCGTTTGTTTCACTCCAGGATTTCTATTTTTTTCTACTAGGCCCAACTGCCTTTTTAATCCCTTTTCACGCCCCTCTGGGTCCTCAAACTGCTTGTGGTGACACAGCTGCCAAGGTACGTCACCAGAGATGCACCTGAGAGTCTCTGCACCACGTCTGCAGGACTCCAGACAACACCAGCCACAGCCCCAGTGCTAAACTGGAAGGCTGAAGCTCTGGCTGGCACATTTATTTCCCACGGGCCACCGAGCCACTGACTGCTCCATGATTCACCCCAAGCCCATCAATACTCCCTCTTTCATTTACACAAATCTCACAAACAAAAGAGCTTCTAAAGCCCGACACCATCTTCTTTCACCTCAGGATCAAACCAGCAAAGGACTCAAAGCCCCCCCTGAGCTCAGCGCAGGCAGGGAGGGGAGCAGTGAGGTGGGAGGGAAACTCACGTTGATTTGATGGTGATGCACCGTTCTTGCTCATCCTTCCTTGTGTCAGTGAAACGGGTCTCCCCCGCACGGGCAGAGGCAATGATACCAGCTTTGCACACCAGAGAATCAGTCAAGGTGGATTTGCCATGATCGACGTGGGCAATCACAGACATGTTTCTGATGTTGGCCTTTTTGTCCATGATGGCCCGTATCTGGTCTACTGTGAAGTTCACCTTGAAGAATGAGAGGAAGGAGAAAAAAAAAACAAAAAACAAACAGGGTTTGGAGAGAAGGCTTTGGCAGTCCAAGGAAACATAACTGGCCTGGTTTGAGAACACCAAAAATACCTGCCATGGTCACACTGCTAGCCATCCTGCCTGGACACCACAAGCCTACCCGCAGCAAGGGCACAGCAGACACCGGGGTGACAGGGGCCTGGGCCTACAGCAGGAGCACCCAGCGCTCTCCGGGGCCAAAAAACGGCAGCAGCGTCAACGCTTCCGTGAGGTTAAACCCCCCACCGAACCCTGTTGGGTTCGCTGCTCCCCGGCGGGTCGGGATGTGACAGCCCGTGACGGCGCCGCTCGCTGTGTCCCCGGCCTGGGCCCGCAGCGTTACATAAGGCACCGCAAAGGCGTCAACGCCGCCACATCACCGCCGCCGCCACCGACGCTCCCCGCGGGGCAGCACCGGCCCCACCGCACCCCAGCGCCAGTAAAGGACCCTCCTAAAGGGGCTGATAGAGACCCCCGGGGTCGCTGCGCCCCACCCGCCGGGCAACGGCCCCACGTCCCCCCAGGGAGAGTCCCCTCCCTCCCGGCTCGCCCAGCCCCACCCCTCTCCCCTCAGCAGCGGCCCAGACCGCCGCCAACAGGCCGCTGCCACCGCTACCGGCCCACGGGCCCTCCCGGAGGCGGCCATCCCCACTACGGCGGCGAGTACGGTGCCCGCTAGGCCCTCCCAGGGCGGCGTCAGGCCGCGGGGACTCACCATGGTGGCGGATGGCGGTGGATTCTCCGGGGCGGGGAGGGGGGTCCAGCAATGGCGGCAGCAACAGCCCTGTCTCGCTGGCGAGCGCAGAGCGG
Organism: Scolopax mira; assembly: GCA_004320125.1. NCBI lineage: Eukaryota > Metazoa > Chordata > Aves > Charadriiformes > Scolopacidae > Scolopax > Scolopax mira. The sequence goes on from BJBW01008370.1 coordinate 16,914, forward strand.
GCGGAAGAGGACGCTGACGTCAACCGCCCCCTTCTTATACGACGGCGCCGGCCGGGAGGGGCGGGACCTGTGCAGCCGGCGCTCAAGGCGCACGCGCAGCCGCGCCTGTCTATCCCGCAGCGCCCGGCGGGCTCTATGGTTGGGAGGACTGATGCCGCTGGGGCCAGATCACGTGGCTGCGCAGCGGGGCCGGACCGGGGCCTGCCCGCGGGGATCTGCCACCGGTAGCGCCCGCCCAGCCCCGGCTCCGGCTCTGCCACGGTCGCAGCGGGGACGGGAGTGGTGGTGGGGGAAGTCCTCCCCACCCGCTGCCGGTAACTCCGGTAGGAACCGGCGTGGGGCAGCGGAGCCGGTACGGCCACCGCGGGGGCGGTGTCGGTGTAGCCGCCGGTGTCAGAGCGCTGAGGGCCGCCGGCTGCACCAGAGGAAGCCGAGGTCTCGGCTCCCGGGAAGAGGCGGTAGGGCAGAGTCCGGTGTCAGCCCGGGCACCGGTAACGGTTCGGCCCGGCCTGCCCCGCCGCCGGTAGAGGCCTGCGGTGGCCCGGCCCCGCAGAATCCACGCTCTGCGCATGTCCGGGGGAACGGTGCTCTAGCACCCCCTGCGGGGAGGAGGCGGGGCCGGGCACCCGTGGCCCCCGGGATTACTGGCCGTCGTGGCTCCCGCAGTCACCGGTTAAATTGCTAGCACCCGTAACTGATTGTTACCAGCCTGGGGAGCCTGATTAATATATTGGCCTGCGTAGGAAGCTGGCTAATTGCCAGTTAATTAATTAGCTGGATAAAGTTGATGACACGAGAAGGAGAAAGTGCAGGAAAAACCTTCTGCCGATGCAGCCGTGGGCCCCAGGTGCTGGGGTTCCCCCGGGCATCCACTGGGAAGGACAAACCTCCCTCCTGTCCCCTCCGTGCTCCTCTGGAGCACCCAGACCCCCGGGGGGGAGAACAGCACAGGGCAGGGGAAGGGAATCCATACCCACGCAGGAAGTGGTTCTGATAAGCAATTAATTATTGCTTAGAGAGATTCCTCCCCGAGTACGAGCACAAAGGGTGAGCTCTGCGGGATCTCAGGGGTGCCATGGCCACCGGGCAGGCTGGCTTTGGCCAGGAGGTGCTATGGCGGGAGCGTGTCTGAGGTGACAACATGGCAGAGCAGTGTCCTTCACTAGCAGAGGGCGTCAGAGGGTCTGGCAGTGCTGAGATCCCACAGGAAAAATCTGTGATTTGCGAGTTCGAGTTCAGGCTGAGGAGTTGGACGGTTGGGACGACGTCCTTTGGGTGTCTCCAATGAAGACGCAGCCTCAAAACTGCTGGGTTTTGGGGATTTTCTCTTCAGAAAAGCTTATGTAGAATCAGACAATTGTTATGGTTCAAAGGGACCTTTCAGGTCGAGTCCAACCATCAATCCAATGCTGACAAAAGCCACCACTAACCCCTGTTCCTCAGCACCCCATCTGCCTGGCTTTTAAATACCTCCAGGGATGATGAATCTACATTTTTCCAAGGCTCGAAAACCCTTTCAGTGTGAAAATCGTTCCTAATATCCATCCTAAACCTTCCCTGGCACAACCTAAGGCCGTTTCCTCTCATCCCCTTGCCTGTTCCTTGGGAGACCAATTCCCCCCTGGCTACACCCCCTTTCAGGGAGTTGGAGAGAACAAGGTCTCCCCTCAGCCTCCTTTTCTCCAGGCTGAACGCCCCCAGCTCCCTCAGAAGTTTTCCAGACCCTTCTCCTTGTGCTCCAGACTCTTCACCGGCTCCATTGCCTTTCTCTGGACTCCCCCCCAGCCCTTCAATGTTTTTCTTATCACGAGGGGCCCAAAACTGGACACAGAATTCAAGGTGGGGCCTCACCAGCGCTGAGGACAGGAGGGCAATCCCTTCCCGCTTGCCCTTCAAAATTACCTCCCTGCGAAACGACGGGTTCA
>BJBW01008370.1:19566-49335 GCA_004320125.1 Scolopax mira
TCCCCCCCCCTTCCCCCCCCCCTCCCCTTTTACCTCAGGGGCTGCCCCACCCCGGCCTCTGGGCCCGACCGCGACCCCCGCCGGACCCCGGGCCCCGGGAGCAGCACCGGGGAGCCTCCCGCCCCCGGGCCTGCCGCTGGGCCTCCCCCGCAGTTAATTCTCGGTGATTAATTAGCGCAGGTGGTTTCTCCACTGCCGCCCGGCGGAGCTCCTTTCCCCGGCCCCTTGTCCCTTCCCCGTGGAGCCCTGGGCCGGTTGTGCCGTGCTGCTCCTCCGCGGCCTGTCCCGGGCTCCCGGGGCCGCCGGTGGGGCGCGGAGCGGAGCTGTCCAGCCGGGCCCGGCGGGCGGAGGGCCCGGGAGCCGTTGGGCTGGCTTTGCCGGTCTCGCCGTGTTTGGGGAGGCGGTGGTGGGACAGGGACTGCCCGGCGGTGGGAGAGAGACCCCCATCTCCCCTTGGTGGGGGGATTGGGACGGCTTCTGAGGCTCCTGTGTGAGGTGAAATATGTTTACAACCCCCCTGCCTGAAGTTGGGTTGTGCTTCTGGGGTGTCTTGTGCAGCCCATTGGGTCTTTTTGGGGGAAAGGACCCCCACTCTGCTGCCGGATTGTCCTTTTCCCTCCACATCCCCATTCACTGGCACCTCTCTGGGAGCCAGGATGTCTCTGTGTCCTGCTGCTGGTGCAGAGGATGGGCTGGTGACAATGGAGTGGGGTTCACCCATTGCTGTCATGGGTAAGCTGGCACTGAGGGTGGTACCGAGCAACACCGATGGATGGAGAGTGTTCAGCTCCTGCAGGATCAGCTCATCAATGAGGATGTGGTTTGAAGGTTGCAAAAATAAGATCAGGACAGGCTTGTTTTTGGAGGCACTGGTTTCTTTCTGCTCATGGGCCCCTCTTGGACTGTGGAGAAGGAGATGTGGTTCCAAGGCACCATGGTTGCCCCTGTAGCAGGTGTTTGGTGGACTCCTTGCCGCTGGCATGTAGGGCTTCCTCAGGAGGAGGAGTAGACTTTAGCATTAACGATCTCACTAGTTCATGTGATGTCTCTACCACTCCTGCTATTGTACAGGTCCAAGCCTCAGTGACAGGTTTTCTTTGTCTGAAGCTTGTTCTTCTGTTACTGCTCAAATCTGGTCATCTTTCTGAATCTTAAATCTTTCTAAATGTAAATTACAGAAGCTCAAACTCCACTTTATGCAGCGACAGTCCCAAGTGACTGGTGGTGTAGGAGCAGGGAGTGCAGGAATACCTGTCTGCTGTGCTCCTGTGACTTCCCTGGTACCACACTGTTGATGTATTTATACTGCCTTGACATATTTATTGTTGCAAATATGCTCTTTATCCTCAAAGCACCTCAGAGAGGATGAGGCACTGTTGTTTTTGGAGAAAACTGAGACACAGAAACTAGATTTCTCCAATATAAAGGTGATATCTAGCGAAGCAGAGACATGAATCCAGCTCTTGAATCCTGACTTTCTGGCAATTAAACATCCTTTATCTCCTTTTTTAAAGGTATCTGCCTTTTTTCCTCTCATCAAAGGTATTTTGGGTCACATTATGACTGCCAAAAATTTTAACTACTGCCACTGATGTATGTGTAACATCTTCCGGGCTTCCAGATTTAGTGACAGATTTCTTGAAAAAGAAGAAAATAAGATGGCATTTTCTATATAGTTAAAAGTGGCTGTTAAATGGCTCTGGAGCTAGGAGTAGCTTTCTTAATTTAAAATAAATAAATAAATCCATAGCTGTTTTATTCCAGGAAATTACAAAACTACTTTTAACTTCTGCAGATATCTGACTTTTATCCTTTTTTTAAAAAAAAATTGTTATTATTTCATCCACAGAGTAGAGAGGAGCATAGACTGGGGAAAAGAGACCTGCTGGGTCTCTGCTTCTGTTTGGTTTGGGGGTTTTCTGGTTTGTTTTTTTTACTGTGGGACATCTGGGTTTTTTTCTTGAATTCTGGTGTTTTCCACAAGCCAGGAAGGATATCAAATGAATTCATGTGGGTACCTGTCAAGTATATTTTCAAGGCAGCTTGAATTTTCAAAAACATGTTCTTGATAAGCTTGTCTTGCACATTCATAAAGCTGCTTTTTCGGGAGAGAGAACTGAAACATCAGCCTCTAGTAGTACTTTTTAACAGAAATAATTTCTAGTTCTTAGTCTGATGGAAAGTCGCTGTACAGCATAGTGCAGTCTTTGAATCTGCTGACAGTTACAGGCTACCTCAGTTTCCAAAGCAGCAAGAGAGTAAATTTTTTAAGATGGAGATAGCTTGGGTTTTGGGGGTTTTTTTACTGCTTATCAAAACCCTGAAATTGATAATAGCAGTGCAGGCATAAAGGCAGCTACTGGCTGTGATCATGGGGTAGAGCTTGGCAAAGCACCCAAATAGAGTTTGGAGGCATTGTTCTCATGGGAACATGTTGCTCTCTTTAATAATCTTTTAATAAAATATGATTTTATTTTTTTTTTAAAGATCCTGGATATGTATAAAGGATTCTGGAGGGTTTTTTTCCCATACAAGTAATACACAAGTGCCCTGAAATACAGTAAGAAGGGATTGACAGCCCCAGCTCACTTAAATGTCATCTACCTTCTGGTTCACATTCATTTTCTTCCTTTGCTTCACACTAATGATGTTTTAGATGAAGTTTTTAATGCAGCTTTTTTTACCCAGAGATGCCAGGGAAGTCTGGATGCTTGGAAGCTCTGTGCTAAAGCCGTTGATACGACGTTGGTTGCGATGTTTTCTTTTGTGGTCACTCTTGCTTCCAGTCAAACTGTCTGGAGGATACTTAGCATCTATCTCAAATGACTTTTGAGCGATTCGATGACTATCGTGTTCTTTCTGTGACTTTGGTGATATTTCAGTTGATGGTCTCCTCTGTATTTGCATTGCTTAAACAAGTACCTAAGAAATGGGGTGTTAATCAGGTGAATAACGGCTGATTTGAACAGAAGGTTTGGTGTCTGTCTTATATAAAGGATTTTTTCTTATTTTGCATTCCAGTTATAGAGTATAGTGCAAACTGACACTTTGCCTTTTTATAACTATAAGACCGTTTTTAATTTTTTATCCCCTAGAACATGGTGATGAGTTTCCGAGTCTCAGATCTTCAGATGTTGCTGGGTTTTGTTGGCAGGAGTAAAAGCGGACTTAAACATGAACTAGTCACCAGAGCATTGCAATTGGTCCAATTTGACTGCAGCCCTGAAGTCTTCAAGAAAATCAAGGAGCTTTATGAGACTCGCTATGCCAAGAAGAGCTCTGAAGTCACCCAACCTCAACCTCAGCAGCACCGCTCTCCTGAGGCGCTCTCCATACACTCATCCTACGACCGCGGGAGCACCGTTGCTCGGACTTCTATCTCCACCACTAATATTGACTATCCCACTCTCTATGGGAAATACCTTAACGGACTGGGAAGGTTGCCACCCAAAGTTGCCAAGCCCGAAGTTCGGCTGGTGAAACTGCCCTTCTACACCACCCTGGATGAACTGTTGAAGCCAACGGAATTAGGTGAGTTTTTCCAAGGTGCTGGTGTAATATTCATGATGGATTCGGTCTGGGAGAGAAAAGGGAAACAGGTTTAAGTGTCGAAAAGGTGACGTTTCAAGATCTGTAAAATCAGGGTGACAAAGGAGAGACTGATTAATGTGGTGGTGGGTGCCTTCTTCTCCCCTCTCAGAGTTTAAGGAAGAATATTTATATCTGTGGTTTTTTTCCCTTGCCTTAAAACAGGAATGTGGTCACTTGGAGATGTAATTTGAAAGCCCCTCTTGTTGGGCAGTGGCTTTCATATACTTCCTTGGAAATGCTGCTGTATTGCACATTCAGTCTTTTGCTGTGAATCATAATCTGTCTTCCATCTCCATAATTTGGCAAGATATTGATGAAAATCTTTCTGTGTTGGTGTTGCACCTGTGCATAGCAACTATGCTGCCATAGTTGACATTAATGCTATTTTTCAGTGCTTAAAATACAGACCTAAAGCCTCCTGTGGATGAAAGATGATGAAAACATCAAACAGTATTTCTGACTTTTTTTTTTTTTGGTGCTTGTCACAGTTATTTGTGGGGCAAATAGGGAAAGAAGTGATTTTTTTTTTTTTTTTTCCCCCCGAAAAACTGGAAGAAGTGATTTTTCCCACTCTGAGGCTAGCCGTCTGATGTTTCCTTGTTTTAATTTGGAGAAGCAGAGAGGGTTTTCATGGATGTTAAATATAATGTTCTTGTAGTGAAGACGTTGCATGCAGAGGGGAGGTGTCATCACGCTCTGCTGAGTCTCGGTGTCTCAAAGTCAAGGTGGTAAAATCAGGCTTTGCTACTAACTGAACCTAGAATTTGTGAAGCTGGTCTGTCTTTGAAAAAAATGTTTGATGTGGACTGGAGGGAAAAAAAAAGAGAGATAAAGATATGATTGTGAGGGAAGAAAAAAAGGCCTAATTCATCAGACTTTATGTAAGTTTCATCTTCATTTGGAGGCGTTAAATATGTTAATTCTGTGACTGTTAAGGCAGCAGAGGGGTGACTGCCAGTGTCAAGGTAAAATATTTGAAATGTTCTTTGGGGAATGGCTTGGTTCAGTCTCAAAAGCAGGGTGGCATTTGTTAATGAGGAAGGCAAATGTAGCCTTTTTGAAGGAAAACACCTTTTCGAGCAGTGGAAACATCCAGAGAGAGGAGAGGAGAAGAGCCTGGATATACTTTGATTAACAGATTTTGTTAAAAGTTGACATTAAATTTTCTACATCAGATCAGAACCGAGGTCTCATTAAATTTAGTATCTCATCTCTGTTAGCTGACACCTCCCTCGGGTCAGCTTGTTCCCTAAAGCAGATTTGACTAATTTTTCCTTTTGATGAGTGTTTTCCGCTCAACAGCGGGGGTTTGGTGGCGAGTAGCTGGGGATGAACAGATGTTCAGTCTTCATGGTTCCCCTCAGCTGTGCAGAACCTAACGCCATCTTCCAGCCACTTGTTTTATTTTCCCAACCTGATGACCTGCAACTATAATTCCTTCTGCCTACGTCGACAGGAATAAAGGAGCATTTGTTTCTCTGTAAAAACTGGGTTTATTTCGACACTCCATGGATATCAGCTGTTCCCCGTTGCTACCTGGAGCAGCCTTCACTTCTGGTATTAGAAGTTACACCCCTATGGGGCTCTGCTTAGTGTGGAAGGATGCTAAAACAAAGGAAAATGGAGTGGTTTTCCATATGGGAGCTGCATCAGTTCACACTTTGTTGCCCAGATCTCCCATTCTGTCTTTGGACCAAGCATGAGCTCCTTGTCAACCTCAAGCTCATCATGTGGAAGTACCTGAAAGAGATTTAAGACCTCAGACCCATTTAGAAACAGGCTGCTGTTGTAGTCCCCCATTTCCCTAGGCTACAAAAGAGAGATTTTAAGCATATAGCCATGGTGGGAGTAGGGGAAGCTTAATTTATATGTTCTAGACTTCAATTGGAAGCATCTTTATTAATGAAAAGGCTCTCTTGCCTCTTAGAGATGATTGCCTCGAGGTCAAAGGTGAGGTGGGCGATGCCTAATTTGGTCTCTAGACAAGCAGATTCCCTGAAGAGCTATCAAATTACTATTAGAAGGTGGCTTCAGCTAAAAGCAGGTAATATCTCATATTTGGTACCTGCACACACAATTGCAGTCAGCTTAAGTGTTGAGTTTAGCATCTGAGTTATCTACGTGACACCAGCTTCTGCTGCAGCTTTCTGGTCTAAGGATGTCAACATGAAAGAATTCTTCTAATTTACTGAAATCGCTGCAATTCTCTTGGGTAGATAAGGCTTAAAATTAAGATTGATCAGATACCTTTTTAGAGGGAATGAATACTAATATCTTTCCTGCCTTGTATTTGAAGTAGCTGCAAGCTGGCTATTTATGGGAGCGCTGTGGTTTCTGAGCACCTTGCTGATAAGGTTGGCACCTTTTGGGGCAAAAGCAGTGTGAATACAGGTTTTGACAGTAATGGTTTGCTGTAATGAATTCCAAATTTATTTTGTTGTTGTTGTCATTTGGGCTGGTCACTGTGACAGCCTGTACTCTCTGTCGAGGCAGAGGCTTCTGGTCTTCTCCTGGAGACAGGCCAAAGGAGACCTTGCGGTGCAGCCGTGGGAGGAGAAGGCCATGGAGGCTGGGAGGTCTCAACGTCAACAGGATTTGTTTGGTTTTTCTCCTTTTGATAATACCTACCCTGGTTGTGGTGGGGTTGCTTTGCTGCTGCTCCAAGCCCTTCTTCCAAAGCTGGACTCCAGTCTCTGTAAACGGGGCCACCGATTTTGTGGCAACAAAACAACAAAAAAAAAGGCAACAGCCTTCCTCTGTCTGCAGTTGAGTGGTCTCTAAGGGATCCCAGCAAAAGCACGTGCTCAAACTGTTGCTATATCCACCTAAACCAACTGTGGTGGGCATTAAAATGAGGGCTTCCACCACTTATAAAAATAAAAGATGTCACACAGTCAGCTTGCCCTGTCTCCTCAGCCCTGGCGTGAACACAACCAACCTGCAGTCTGGTCAGAGGAGTTCAAATAGCCAAGGAGGAAAAAAAAAAAACCCTTTCATTTAAATATTGTATTATGCCCTGAGGAAGGCTGGTTTTGAGGCACAGGGATGTGAATGGGGACTCACCACGAGCTCCTCAGCCCTAGAGAAGCCTCTCACCAGCAGCTCCTCTCCAGCTGATCCCTTTGGGATCTCCATCTCCAGTGATCACAGTATGGTCTCTCTTTCCTGGGGGAATATAATGCCTTTAGCCAGTTTGTCCAAAAAGTATAACAGTAAGAAATGTTACATTTTTAAAGAAAACCCAGACAAAACCAAATATAACAACCCTTGTGGAAAGGAAACCCTAAAACCCCCAAATCTATATAGTTCTTATTTTCTATGGCAGGGTTCAACCTGCTCAGAATGGGAATCCGTTGTGATCACTTCGGGCTAAATTCTTGAATCTGGTTTGCCAAGTCACTTGGGGTTTTGGAAGTTTTATGTCTTGACTCATTTGGAGGATTGCTGATCAAGCTCAGTCTTCAAAATTGATTTCCTGCTGTTGTCAACTGTTAAAATAAATCGATCCCAGCAGCTGTTTCACAAGTCAAGGAGCCGAGTTGTGTCCTGAGGTGTCTGTCCTGGAGAAAGGATGAAACTCAGTTATCTTAAAATATTTACCTTTAAAAAAAACTGTAAGATTGCTCAGCGAAGAGCTGAGTAGCTGATAGTTATGTCCTGGAGCGTGGGCTTATTTTCCAGCATTAAGATTTTGAAGGAGAATTGGAGTTTTTACACAGATTTGTCTTGGAGAGGGTTTTTTTTCCATAATTATTTGGGGAATACTCTCGCGCTTTTCTCGGATGCATCCCATTCTGATTGCTGTTGGCAGCAAGGTGTGCACGGACACATCCTGAGTCAGTATCTGATTTTTGTTTTCCCTTCAGCTCTATTTTTTTTGCCTAGGTACCACTGGAGTGCTTTGTGTGGCACCTTTTAGCAGCACCCCTCGATTCTTGCCTGGAGAAGGGTCTTTTATGGCGAGAAATAAAGAAAACAGGGAGCATGTGCTGCTGCTGCTCATTTCTCTTACTTCAAGGACAAAGAGGAGAGTTGTAACCAAGTAGGGTTTTTTAATAGAAGAAGGGTGAGCTGATATAAAAGCAAAATAAAACATGAATGACTTCGCAGTTTTCCTAATTGGGTTTGCTTTGTCTTTGTGCAGGTCAACAATCAGGAGGATGGTGTGTCTCTAGACAGTTATTTAAGCAATAACATTAAATTATTTGTTGTTGTTCTTATCATTCATTCATCACTTTCTCCAGTAACAGTCCTTATGAAATGCTTTCCTTCTCAATGGTTGTTTCAGTCTAGAGATGTTTGGAGAAAAACTGGAATTAAATTCAAAATCCATAAAGATAGCTTAATTTTTTAAAATTTTTTTTCCCAAAAAAGCTCTTTTTCCATTTTTAAAGCTGAATTCTGAAAGGGAAGTACCTGTAGTTGGTGAATCATGATTGTCACTGTGTCTTCAAAGATCTTGGAGCTGCTGAGGTTTTCTCCTTCCTTCACCTCCTCTTATTTGTGGACAGTAAAGAACACTTTTCTACATCTCAGATTCCAGTATCTTGGCTTTGAATAAACTAGTGCTGCAAAGAAAAAAAAAATCCAATTCTTGCTAAAAGGAAAAAAAAAAAAATAGAAGCTGATTTATCGCTTCCTGTTCTTTGTGTTTATCCTGTGACTTCCATGAGCTGAGGGCCTTGACTTCAGTTGGAAATGTGTCCTGACAATAAAATTTAGTGTGTTTGAATTTAATAAAAGGTATTAAGCGGAAGTAGTACCAAAAGTTTTCTGCATCTCAAGCTTAATTTTAGCCATGTTAAAGGCATTTGATCTTAAAATAGTGGATGGATAAAAGGCCAATTAACGCTGGGTTCTCATTAAAGTGTTTCTGAAAGCCAAGTGCTGTTAACACCCTGCCTATAAATGCACCCTTGAGGTCATGTGTTTATAAGTCATGTTTTGTCTCTTACAGCTGTTTTGTTGTGATGCCTTTTTATTATCAAAGCTGATGTTTATGATGTTATTTCCTTTCTTTTCTATTTTTCTTTCTGCTGGTTTCATGCTTTCTTGTCCTGCATAGGTCTCTGCTTATGCTGCTTTGAGTTCTAGTCTCCGCACTGTGATGCCACTTACGGTTTGTTCTTATAGGAACACGTGATCGTTGGCTCATTGATTATTTGAGGGGAGGGAAAAAATAAATAAATAAAACCCAGGTCCAAATCCACTGTGTACTATTAGCTGGCTAAATAGCAAAACAGGCAAACGATAAATGAGCAAAGCTGTAATCAAGGGGAGATTTTCCAAAATGCGGGATGATTGGAGTCGTTGTGCAGCTGCATGGGAGAAAACAAGATTTAGAAGTAAACAAGCTTGAACATAAAAAAATTACCTTGTGCTTAGCAATGTAAGAAGAGCTGGTTATTATCAGTTTGATGTACAGTCTGTTTTTTCCTCTTTAGTTCCACAGAGTAATGAGAAGCTTCAGGAAAGTCCGTGCATTTTTGCGTTAACACCAAGACAAGTGGAGTTGATCAGAAATTCCAAGTACGTCTCATTGTGTATTAACAGTTCAAGAAAATGTAGCTGTAGAATTCCTCTGTGTTCCTTCTCTGTGGACCCTTTTGTTCTCTGCAAGGAAACAGTTTATTTGAGGACATAAGCAGACAGGCTACTCCTGATGTAAAGCAAATAGCTTTGGGGGAGGTGGGAGGTACAATTTTACCCACCTAAATCCCTAAGTTTCACTTTTCATTCTCTAATCTTGCCTTTGAGTGGTACCTTTGGGCAGGAGAAACCATATGAAATTGTCGACGACCTAAATTCTCCCTTGAGCTTGTGCTGTGAATATTTGCACGTTTGTGGGTTTTGGTTTGGTTTTTTTTTTCCCCCTTTGCATCAAAAGTTCAAAAGCTAAACATGTAATGCTGTTTGCATCTGAAAGAAAGCTTCCTTGCTGGAAAGGATACTATAGTAACTGCATAAGAAAACCTCTTGCACTGATTAGGATTTCCCCTGACCTCTGTCTTGATGCAACTTTTGATTCAAACAATGAAACGCTCGGGCGATGTCAGTGCAGGCAGGAAGGATCCCTCTCTTGCTGACCTGCTCCCTTGGGCCTTGCTGCTGTGAAAGGACAATGATGCAGAAGAGGCCCTCCAAAACTAAGCGTAAAACCTTTAAATATTTCTCTTTACCATGGTGTAAAACCATTCTGTCAGCACAGAATCGGGGAAAGATGGTGTTTCTGGAATACCCAGATTGCTGCTGTGATCCCAGTAGGTCAACAGAAGCAGTGCAGGAGAAGCTGTTTGAAGACTTAACAGAGAGGAAATGATAGACCATGGAAGTCTTTAGGGGAGATAAAAGACTACATGTGCTTTAGCTGATTCTTGATGCTCTTTTCTCCACATATTCAGATTTGGGAGAAAATTTGCCCTATCAGTAACACACCATAAATATGTCATAGCAGGGGTTTCAGGGAGAGTCTAGAATGGGCACTTGGGGCAGGTCTGGCTTCTTCCACTGCCTGTGGGTGCTACCAAATGTGTTCCCCCAAATCTCAACCTGCCACGTCAGCTCCTGTCTGTCAGCTGAACTGAGGATCTATTCCTTCCGTCCCCAAAATCAAAACATTTATACTAAAACACTGAATTGCAACAAGAAATGCTTTCAGAGGCATTCAGACTAATTTTGGGGTCTTACCTGCTGCATCCTGTTCAGAAATTAAAGTGTGTTTTGCACCACTGTATAAAGACTCCTAATAAAATACCTTTGTTGTGAGATCTGTTGCTTTCCTGATACCAGTTGAAATCCTGTTATGAATAATGCTATTAACAATATTAGCAGTTAGCAATATTAACAGTTGTTCTGCTGGTACCATAATATTTGATTCTTTGGTTTGCATGAACCAGCTTTAGCTGAATAATTGAACAAAGAGAATCTTGAAAGAAGACTGTCGGGTAGACCTGACCTTAAAACCTAGTTTTTGAAGTGCTTACAAATCAGCAAAAGGATGCCAGGCAAATAGATAGTTTTCACCCAACACCTTTCCAGATTTGAAAACCCAGAGAAAAGCTGTAGGATGGTGCATTGGGGGGCAGGGAGAGGAGGGAATCAAAAACACAGGACTACTGATATTTGAAGAGGAGTTGTAAAATTTAAATAAAATTCTGTAAAGTAATTCTTTAAAGATCTATTAAAAAAAATAACTAGAACTCTTGAGTTCTAAGTGACAGCTGATTTTGGTTCTTCTGGGTTTTTTGGGGGGTTGTGAGGATTTGATTTTTGTGGTGGGGTAGTGGTGCTTGTTTTTTACATAATTAACCTGAAGTTTCTCTTTTTTCTTTAATTTACTAGGGAGTTGCAGCCCGGTGTGAAATCAGTTCAGGTTGTGCTAAGGTATGTTTGAGCATGGGGTTGACTTAATATCAGGTGCAGAGCAAGGGAGGAGGGGATATACTACTAAATATGTTCATTTTCAAAGTGGTTTTCAGAGCTACAAAGATAAATTTGAGTCAATTTTTTGTTCACATGCCTAGTGTAAGCAGTTTAAACTCTACTTTTTAACCTCTCCCTGTACCTACTGGTTGATTAGTACTGCAGTAGGAAAGTGTGTCAGATTTTGCTGGCCAGGTACAGAACCTGCATCCAATCTGGGAATCCTGGGCAGAACTGGCTTTGCTTTGGCCAGAGGAGGGAGCGTGGGTTGGTGTGTGGGGTGGTGATGGTTGGTTTCTTATCACTGGTGATGTGTGGAGAGCTTTGAGCGTGCAAAAAGCATGGAGATACTGAGATAAATGTAATTTCTTTACAGAATCTGTTACACAGACACTAGTTCTCCTCAGGAGGATCAGTACCCTCCCAACATTGCGGTGAAAGTGAATCACAATTACTGCTCCGTGCCGGTAAGTCAGCTCAGCCAGGAGGTGTGACATTGCAACTTCGGAAGGGATTTGTGTAATTTAGAAGAAAATTATTGTCCTGATGAATTCAGACAAGAAGCCAGAGTATAAAAGCCCACTGCTTAGTTTTAAGTTAATTTTCTAAAGGAATAGCTGTGTTGGTAGTAAGCCATTCTTGCAAAAAGACTTTGACTGTTCTACTCCCTTCTGCTCCCTTCCTTGAAAACTGGGGGTGAGTAGAATTTAGCACAGCTACTTAGAAGCATCTTCAATGAGAAAAAAAAACCCTATATATTTAATCTTTCTGCCTTAGGGCTACTATCCATCAAACAAACCTGGAGTGGAACCTAAAAGGCCCTGTCGTCCCATCAACCTCACCCATTTCATGTACTTGTCTGCAGCGACCAATCGCATCACTGTTACCTGGGGGAATTACGGGAAGGTACGTGCCAAAATTGCACAGAGCCGTGCAAACGAGCCCAAACGAGTGGCCTCACTCATTCCTTCCCTTCTTTCTCTCCCTAGAGCTACTCCGTGGGGCTGTACTTGGTGCGGCAGATGACCTCAGCAGAGCTGCTGCAGAGGTTGAAAACCATTGGGGTCAAACATCCCGAACTCTGCAAAGCACTTGGTGAGTATTTGGCTGCCTCCGAGGTGGCACGGGGAGATCCTCCGTGTGCCTGCCTGCCAAGTTTTAGACAATTTCTTTTCTCCAGTTGTATCCAAACACTTTTTTTATTTGAGCACGTTTGGGAAGCTGTTCTATCAGTTGTGGGAAGTTGTCCCCTACCCCCACCCAACCTGTGTGCAAGAGCAGCACTTCTGCAGCACTTCTCGTGGCTCTGCAGAAGCTCTGCATCACTTTAGGTGGATTTAGAATTTGTCCCCAGGTCGTGGTGGCTTCATGCCTTCACCTGAGTAATTATGAGCTGACGAACGTCACCACAGCACCTCGGCCTTGACACCCACACTATTTACAAAGGAGGTTTCTGAAGCAAGGGATCCTGGTGAAAATGTCCTGCTGCCCCAACGCCCCTCCCCGGGGGCTGGGCCTGGCAGTGGGATTTCACCACCAGCACTTTCAGATGCAGTGAGAGCTTCAGAGAAGAGATGCTCCTGAGAGATGCTTATCCTAGACTGCTCAGGTAAATCATCATGGTGTGAGGCAAATGCAAAACATTCTTGAAAATGAGGGAAAATGACCTTTCCGAGGTCACATCTGACTTGTAGCTCCTAAGAGTCTGGAGGATTTCCAGTTACTTAATGTTACTGGAAGAGCATTCTTACTATTTAGTTCTGCGTGGGAGACCTAACACCATGGATCATGATGATCTTTAAAACACATTCCTGAGATCATGGACAATTCTTACAAGTATAAGAAGCATAATCTTGAAGGCAGGTGATAGTTTGTAAGAGAGATGATGACTTGAGGCCTTCAGATGCCTAATGCACGTTGTGGGACACATAGCTGCTTCAGCCAAGCTTTGGATCTTCATCTTACATGCAGTGTTTCTGATGCAGAAACCATCCTCAGATGGTTTGGGGTTGGTTTTTGGTTGGACTCGATGATCTCAAAGGTCCCTTCTAACCATGAAGACTCTATGATTGACTTAAGAAATGAAAATTTCCCTTTGTTAAATGCCCACCATTCTCTGAAGCCCAAGGTGCTGGTTGTGCTCCCTTTTTGATCTTCATCAGAACCTGAAATGAATTGAGCAGAGACTGCCTTTGAGTTGTCCTAAACTGCAGAGGACCCTCTCATTCTTCTGGGACCTTTCACTCTTTTTGAAACCCGGCTCAGCAGTAGGTGCTGTTCCCTTCAAAACAAGGTGGCCCCTCAAGCCAGGACAGGCAGAGGTTCTTGTCGTGGTTTGGGCAGTTCTGAAAGCAGCTTTTTTGCATTTTCCAAGCGTGTGCCTGCGGTTCTACCAAGTTAGACAACTAACTGCTTTGGCTGGACTTTGGGACAGAGATGAGTTGCATTTGGTGGCCTTAAATTTAACCAAATAGGAACGTTTTCTTGTTTCAGTTCCTTTGGTCTGTTACTGCTTGGGGGCTGGTTGGACATCTGAACCCAGCACCCACCAGCAGCTTGTAAACTGGGCTTTTGTAGCTCTGGTCTGTGCCACAAATGGTTCTGTATCAACTTTTGTGGCAATATCCCTCAGTTCTTGCTGAAGCTACTCTTTGGTCGTGTTTTGGGGCTGACTCATCTTCCTTTGTGCCTGCTTCTGTTGACTTTAGTATAGGAGACTTGTCTGGAAATTGAGATGCCTACACGCACGGCTGTGGATCCAAAAGACATCTTAAAACAGCTTGGTTCTAATCAGCAGCTCCTAGAAAATACCCATTTCTCCTTCCTGGGAATTATAGCAACTGATGCACGGAGAATGCTCTTACAAAGTACTTTTACGAAAAATTAAGCTTGGATGAAAAGTCTTCCTGATGTGGGGAAAAAACCCACCCCAACAACACTCTCGTGGGAATTTCCCATCTGTGAAGTCACTCTCTAATTAGAGCCGTGCGTTGCACGGAGCCTCCTTGTCTGGAGATGGCTTGTTATGATTCGAAAAGGTCAAAATAAATGGTTGACTTGCTGCAAAGAAAAATGGTGATGGAAGTGTCAAAGGCCTTTTCAGACATGGGTGATGGCAGCAGCTACTCTTTAGGACTTTAAAGCTAATTTTCTGACTTGATTCCATACCTTGATGCGGGACCTACACGTGTGGGACCTGTGTGTCCACTGCTCTTCTCGATTGGCCTGCAGCTCCTCTGGGTTTTCTTTTCAGGGTGCAGCAGCAGGGTCAGGATTCTTTTTCAAACACGTGCTGGATTGCTGCTTGTGACTTTTTGTGCATGGCTGTCCTGCTCTTTGAGCTCTCTGCCTGGGAACCTCTGGGTCTGATTGGCGTTCCTGGGAAAGTGTGCTGGAATAAATGAGCTGGCCGGTGTAGAAGCTGCAGAGTTACAGCCCAGTAGCTCTGAGAGGAGTCGTCTTTACTTGATGGGGCAATGACAGAATGTGTTTTCCTGGCCATTTGAGGGTATCCCCTGTTTGCTCACTTCTGGGAGGACTTTCTCTGAATTTCAAGGGGCAGTTGACCCTGTCCTCTTGCCACTGGTCTCAGAAGGGAATGAAATCCATCATGCTTATGCCAATTGACCGGATAAGCCTAAATTGACTGGGTTCCAGAAGTCTTCCCACGTGTTGGAGCTCTCTCTGACCACTCTTTCCCTCCCTGTGGCAAGTTTAGGTGTCTCAGTTCCCTTGAAGGGGGACAAATTTAACACCCAGTTGGCTGCCTGGGTGTAATATTAACGTGAAAAAGCTGGTCATGAGCATGATTTCCTCTACGTACCCCAGCTGCCCAGCCTGTAGTTTGTAAATAAGAGGTGGAAGTGTTGCTAGGAGAGTATTAACGGCGTAGCTAGAAGATAACATGCAGCTGGTTGTCCTCATCCCAACACTCAAGTCCACTCAGTCTCCTTCGTTTGCTCTGCTGGGATGAGAAACAGCACATGCTGTTTGTCTGGGAGAGCTGGGTCATTGGGAAAGGGGGATCTAGAAGAAAAATCTGAGCTTCCTCAGCCAGTAAATACTCCAGCTGAGCTGCCTCCTCATGCAGCAGAAGGTTTTTTGGCCTCGCCAAGCAGGATCTCTGCTGAGCTCTGGTCTAATCCAACAGCTTTCTGCCACTGGTGTCCTCTGTCCCTGACTGGCAGAGGTTGTTACCAGTGGGGAAAATAACCCATAAGCAGCCACGGGCTGTGGGTGAGCTGCTCGACCTGTGCATAGACGTTGTTTCCAAAGTTGGAAGTTTGCATCTGTTAAATTTTGTCCTCTCTGCTCTTACTGCAGTAAAAGAAAAGCTACGCCTGGATCCAGACAGTGAAATTGCCACTACAGGGGTTCGTGTCTCTCTTATCTGCCCGGTAAGTCTTTGTGATACATTTTAGTCTGGTTTTCTCAAGAAACCCTATTCTGCTGCCAGCCAAGCTTTGCAAGCTAATGAACCTTTTTTGCTTAGGAAAGCTAACAAACCTTATTTTTTTTTTTTGCTTAAAACTGCCTGGTGGTTGCTTGGGTGGGTTTTATTGCTGATCTTCTGCTCTTTGGTTCAACAGCTAGTGAAGATGCGGCTGTCTGTCCCGTGCCGGGCAGAAACCTGTGCACATCTGCAGTGCTTTGATGCAGTCTTCTACCTACAGATGAATGAGAAAAAACCCACATGGATGTGCCCTGTGTGTGACAAACCAGCTCCCTATGACCAGTTAATAATCGATGGGTGAGTATAACACCTCTCCATCTTCATCTCCTTTCTCTTCTCCTCTGGGTGCAGCCTCTTGTCCTTTGGTCCATGCATCTGATGGAAGTTTGGCTCAAAACAAAGCTGGAAGCTTATTCTGCTGCTGCATAATATTCTGACTGAATTGTTTTGGGGTGTTAGAGCAAGGCTTGACTTGTCTGTCATTCTTAATTTTTTGGATTACACTCAAGTGTTTTGGAATCAAGCATTTACTGCCTCACTCTTTTCATCAGGCTGATGAACCTGCACAACCAGCCCCCTCGGTTGACCGGTAGGTGATTTTTGATAGGAAACATCTTGCTGTTTTCTTGGTGGTGAAGTCCTCATCAGCTCACAAGCAGTTCTTGGTATGCTTTAAATGTGACTGGGGGATCTTCTCTGCCAGCTGTTAGACTGAACATCATGCAACATACACCCCCCGACATGGAGGTACCAATGCAGTATTTGGAAAGAGTTTTTGTCCAGTCTGTGTGACTGTTATGTAGAATCAGACTGGTTTGGCTTGGAAGGGACCTTAAAGCCCACCCAGTGCCACCCCCTGCCCTGGGCAAGGACACCTCCCACCAGACAACGTTGCTCCAAGCCCCCTCCAACCTGCCCTTGAACCCCTCCAGGGATGGGGCAGCCACAGCTTCTCTGCCCAACCTGGGCCAGGCTCTCACCACCCTCACACCAAACAATTTCCTCCCCAGATCTCATCTTAGTCTACCCTCTTTAAGTGTCAAACCCTTCCCCCTCGTCCCATGGCTCCCCTCCTTGATCAAGAGTCCCTCCCCAGCTTTCCTGGAACCCCTTGAGGTCTCCCCGGAGCCTTCTCTTCTCCAGGCTGAACCCCCCAACTCCCTCAGCCTGTCCTCCCAGCAGAGGGGCTCCAGCCATTCCAGCTTCTCCATGGCCTCCTCTGGCCCTGCTCCAACAGCTCCCATGTCCTTCCAATTCCAGTACAATTCCTGTAGCTCTTGTGAACATCTTGGTGTCAGGGATGGGAAAGATGCCTCAATAGGAACTCTTTCTGTGTTTTGCATGCCTTTAGGGGGAAAAAAGCATGAGGTTCATCCACTGGAGGGACAAGATTAAAATGATTTGGAGACACTCTCCAGATTGGAGGTTTTGTGGATCTCTTGGGCTTCCCACCATGGTTCCTCTGGGGACACCCAGTGGTGGTTGATCCCTGTCAAAAGGCTGAGCCTGTGCAGCAGGACCTTATGGTGTTGAGGGGAGGTCTGGGGGCTGCCTGCTGGGGGTCCCCAGCCCCTGTGAAGTGGGAGGGCACACCAATGTGTTTGTCAGGCAACTGGAATATGCTGGGAGGGAACCAGCTTTTGGTACAGCCCTTCTAGAGTGGGTTTGTGAAGAGCAGGCCATGAGGCATCCATGCATTTGGGTCTGGTTGCCATCCTGGGGCTGCTGCCTCCCTCATAGTGGGCCAGAAGGACAGACCCCCACCAGCATCCCCGTTGCCAGTGAGGCAGCCCCTGTCTCTTCTCTTTCTCCTGTCTCATTTTGAACGTGGCATGGTTGGAGTAGTGCTGGAAAAGCACGGGAGAGAATTAAAGCAAATTCCAAACAGCATTTGGAAAAGGGGTGAGGCAAGAAATGCATGTCCTGAGCCCTGCCAAGAGTTCTCAGGCCACAAATTGGGGAAAGGTTGCTTTAGACTTAGCATGAACTTTTTCCTATAGGAATGGTGTCTCCTATATATCTGGACTAGAGTTAGTTTGTCCCTTTCCCAAGGAAAGGAGCAGAGGGCTCACCATAAGTGGGGAGAGCTGGAGCGCTGCAGTTCAGCAGCAGAGGTGATGCTTGTTTGTCTGAGTGAGGTTTGATACTTCAAACGTGGATTTTTATACAGGATTTGATGCTTCAAGAGGATTACCCTAAAAACCAGATCTCTCTCTCCTTGTTGTAGCCTGTATGCAAACTGCAAGAAGGAGCTGGGCTGTCAGCAGGGGCCACCTGAGGCAAACAGAAGAGCTGGTGATGCTACTTGTCAGCTCCAGAAATACAGATTCCAGAGGCTATCTCTAGAGAAGAGGGCAATAAATTGCCTGGCTTTTTTTCCAGGAGTAAAGGAAGGAACGAGTGAATTAATGGGAAGGGTAATTGCCACCCACAGCCCCAGAAGAACCTTTGTTGCCTCAAAATGTGAGGAGCCTGGTGTATGGGCCAGGACCACTGACATCCATAGTGGTGCTACTCAAGCTGAGAGCAACCCTGAGGGCTGGTGGAGCAAGATGCATGGTTCTTGGCTCCTGGAAAATGATCTCCACCCTCGTGGCTTGTATAATTGGCCTCTAATGCAGATTCCCTCAAAAGTAGGGAGAGTTTAGAGCTAAATTGTTCAGGTGCATCCAGCTCCCTTGGCACAGGGAGGCAGTGAAGTGAGAGATGAGTCTCTGCCTGGGTGGCACAGGCTGATAATGTTCTGAGCTTTGCTGCGTTGGTAGATACTGATTTGATCCAGGAGTTGTGGCTTTTTTAGACAGTCTTGAAGCAGCCTAGGCACAGATAACCTGTTTGCTTTGTCCTCTGGCCAACACCAACAGGAAAATCCAGTTCCTTTGAGATCTCTAATGAGGCTGCTGAGACTGAAGGGCTTGCATTGTGGAACCTCCACAGGTCAGCAGTGCATGAGGAGAAGGGGGACATCATCACTGATGAAGGCTCCATGGATTTCTTCATCCCTGCTCTGTGGTGCCCAGGAGTGGGTTTCGGTGCCAGTTCGGTTGGATGAAGGTGGTGCTCAGACCTCCCTCCTGGAGGGGACCTGGCAGTCACAGCTGGATGTTGTTAGCCAAAAAAGGGGGCGTAGGCTCCGGAGGAGGGAGTTGGTTGGCTGAGTCTAAGATCCTTTGGGCCTTGTCAGCTTTTTTGGAATTGCAGCCTTGGTGGTTGCTCTGCTGGATGACAGGAGTGTCTGTGGAAACACATTTCCTACGTGAGCAGGGAGAGAGAAGAAACTTTCTCCTGTTAATGTGCCATGAGTAGTTTTCTGGAGCTCGTAAGATTTTTGCTGTTAGCTCTCCTTTGTACTCGAGGGAAAGGCTCAATCCCAGAAGTGAGTAAGGCCTTGCAGAACAGTGGTTCCAACTGTTTGTCCAGATAAACATCCCGGGCAAACGATGGGATGTAACAGGATAAAGTAAATACTGGATTTCTGAGGCACGATGAGGCAGAGTAAGGGCTTTGGCTGGTGTCTCTGCAACAAGAGGTGGCTGACACCGAGGCATCTGCACTGTGGGTGCATTTACAGTGGTGAACGTGGTGGTTTTCTGTTGCAGGGGGGCTCTGTATGTTGTTTCAGTGGCTGCTGTGGAAGTTTTGGGAAAGAAAAATGGGAAGGAAGTGAAGTGCTGCCTGTTGGATTGCTGATTTCCTAATGTCCCAGGGTATTTTGTCTTTGGCTGATGCCTTGGTGTGGATGTACCTGCACCAACCCTGCCACAGCTCTGGATGGGGACCAGACGTCTGTCTGTCTGGAAGTAGATCCACAGACTTTGGGAAACTGGGTGAAGAGGCAAAGCTGTCTTCTAATTGCACGTAATTAAAATGTTAGTTCATGGTTTAGGTACGTTGTCAGGAAGGTCGGGGATGGTTTAACACTGTCAGAACCTGAACTTGTTTTATGGGAAATAAAACAAGCCCCAGACTCCAAGGGCTGTCTGTCTGGCAGTCAGATAACACCAAAGCTCTTTTCAATATAGGGCTCTTGAAGGTGAAGATCCAGGTTGATGGCCCATTGCTAAATGTGTTCTTCTGATTGCCTCGGGCTTAATAGGTGGCATCTTGTCTCCTGTTCAGGCTCCTCTCAAAGATCCTGACGGAATGTGAAGATGCTGATGAAATAGAGTTCCTGGTGGATGGCTCCTGGTGTCCCATCAGAGCTGAGAAGGAGCGGAGCTGCAGCCCTCAGTGCCCCATATTAGTTCTCGGTGAGTATCTCTGGGGCTAAAGACTTTAAATTACTGTGGGAAATGCACATTGCAAAAATAAGAGTTCCCCAACTGGCTGGGGAAAAGCTGTGTGATGCCTCAAAGTGCCAGAACGGCATCGAACAAGTTGGAGGCCCAGTGCTCCAGATGCAGCCTCACCAGGGCAGGGCAGAGGGGCAGGATGACCTCTCTCCACCTGCTGGCCACACTCTTTTCAATGCTCCCCAGAAGACCATTTCCCTTCTTGGCCACCAGGGCCCATTGCTGGCTCATGGTCAATCCTGTTGTCCACCAGGACTCCCAGGTCTTTCTCCTCAGAGCTGCTCTCCAGCAGGTCACCCCCAGCCTGTCCTGCTGCAGGGAGTTATTTCTCCCCAGATGCAACACCCTACGCTTGCCCTGGTTGAACTTCATGAGGTTCTTCTCTGCCCAATTCTCCAGCCTGTCCAGGTCTCACTGGATGGTGGCACAGCCTCAGGTGTGTCACCCCTCCTTGCAGCTGTGTGTCACCACCTAACGGGTTTGCCTCCTCACCCAGGTCATTGGTGGCCGGGGGTTGGTTTTTTAGGTGGCTTTTATTTCATTTACCCCTTTGCCGAGCGCCTCAGCCCTGAGAGACTCATAAAGTGGGTGCAAAATGTCTTAATTAATCCTTTTCTCTCTTCTCCCACCTCCCTCAGGTTCCTCAGATGTGAACGGGCTCCTGCCCACTCCCAACGGCAACGGGGAGAATGGCAAAGCCACTGCTGACGTGGTGGATTTAACACTGGACAGCTCATCCTCGGAGGAAGAGGAGGAGGAAGAGGAGGAAGAAGATGATGATGATGAGGGACCCCAACCAAAACGACGCTGCTCTTATGAGAAAGGTTTAGTTTCTGCCTGCTGACTGCGGAACCCCTCTGGGTCTCCCAATGGACAGACTTGAATACTCTGGTGCTTATTAAACTGGAGGAGGGGGAGAACGTCCTCTCCCACCTCGTTTCCCTTCCTCCCTGATCTCCTTTGACTTTCCTATTCCAAATTAATCATTAAAATGAGAGAAAAAAAGCAAGAAAGAAAAAAAAAAAAAAACCAAACAAACAACAAACCACAAACACAAAAACAAACCATTGAGCTGCTTCTTGGTTGGAAAACGACCCCACTCAAAGCCTGACCCTGAACTGGAGTCGGAAATGAGGAAAAGTGTCTTAAACCAGTCAGTCGGGACCCGCAGCTCGCTGGTCCCAGCTGCCCTTCACTGGGACGGTGTGACCAGGTGGAGTTCACCTGCCCATCACCGGGACATCTGACTCCCCTGCATCTCCAAAGCCCTCTGCATTTTTATCCTCTTGTTAAATAACCATTCCTTAATTAATCTAAAGGTTTTGCTGGACGTGTGAGTCCAGGGTGGGGAGGGGAGGGAGGGGGGGGGGGGACATTGGGTGAGGAAAACTTTTTGGGGAG
Organism: Scolopax mira; assembly: GCA_004320125.1. NCBI lineage: Eukaryota > Metazoa > Chordata > Aves > Charadriiformes > Scolopacidae > Scolopax > Scolopax mira. The sequence goes on from BJBW01008370.1 coordinate 40,726, forward strand.
GTGGGAGGGAGGTTTGTAAAGGGGGGTTTTTAGGGGTGGGGATGCTGGGAGGGGGGTGGGGTGGGAGGTGGGTTGGAATGGCACTGGTTTAGCTGGGAGCTCCAGCAGCTCCACACCTCATGTAAAGAGAGACACGTTGGGAATCTTTTAACTTTAAACCCAAGGGGAACGTAGAAAATTGTGCGTAGTGACTCGTTTTAGGTTGAGCAGAAGCCATGGGGAAGGGCGGGGGAGGGCTCGAACCACACAAAAATCTCGTCATATTTTTGAAGTGCAATAACTTGGTGTTTTTGAAGACTTGAGAGAGAGAGAGAGAGAGAGAAGAAGAAAAAAAAAAAAAAAGACAAAAAAAAAAAAAAAGAAAGGGCTGCACATTCCCTTTTCTTTACGAAGGCTCCGTTTCTGGAGGCGGTGACAGTGACCTGCAGGACAGCCGGACACCTGGCACGTGAGGAGGAGGAGGAGGAGGAAGAAAGGGGGGGGGGGATTAAGGGATGCTCAGTCCTTCCAGAAAATGCCAGGTGGGGGGAATCTCAGTTTTTAGCCAACTACCTCGGTAAACTCCAATTCAGGTTTCTTTCAGTCACAACCCAGTGGTGCGGCCCGGCCCTGGTGCCGCGGGTGGCACTTGTTGGCAGGGTCTTGGGGACAGAGCCCCGGGGGGGGGGGACGGGTACAGCAACGGGGGAGGGGGGGCGGGGGGCTCCTCCCTCTTCTCCCTTCCACACTTTGGTCCCCAGACCCAAAGCTACTGCTATGCTCTCGGTGGCAAAACGTTGCTTTTTTGCTTTTTTTTTTTTTGAGTTTCCAAATAGTAATAATTTTTTTTTTTTTTTGACTTTGTCTTAGAGAATTTGGGGGTTTCTAATTAACTTTGCCTCTGTAATTAACGCCTCTGCTTCGGTTGGTTTTCTTTTTCCTTCAGACCTCGTTGACTTTTCTCCCCCTTCCATGAGATTTAACCATCGGGAGGGAACCGGCCTCTGCCCCCCCCGCCGTGCCCAGGGGATGGGTGGCAAGCAGGAGCCACGGCCACTTGCCCACTGAGCAGCATCTGGCTGTGTGGTACCCAGCCCTCTGGGTGAGGGGTGCTCGGTGTAAGCCCCCCCAAAAACCTCCCACCCCCCCTCCCAGCACCCGGGGCACCGCAGGGGGACAATGGCAGAACCAAAGCCACGGCGGTTTTCCCTTCTTTTGAGGAAAAAAAACCTCCTCGAGAGAGAAAAGCCACCGAGGTCCATCCAGAACTGCTTTAAATCTTTGTTAGTGACTTGCCCAAAAGCAAAAGATTTGTCCTCAAAATGCTGTGGAGCGGGAAAGCTTCGACCTGGTGGGTTTGGAGGTTTTTTTTCTCCAAACTCTCCCAATCCTTCCCGCTCTCTCCCATGGCTGGAGAGGGAGGGGCTCCGTGGGCAGAGGCTGCACCCCCTCGCTGCCCCTCCAAATTTTGTCTCAGCAAATGAAAAATTGAAGGCAAGGTGGGGTGGGGTTTAAAAAAAAAAAAAAACCCCAAATTTTCTCCCCCAGGGGCCTGTGGGTTGGGGAGGGGGGGGGAGTGGGGGGCAGTGGGGTCTCGCTCTTCCGCTGCCTCCCACTCTTCCTCCTGCAGAGAAACTCATTGCTCTGACAGAGACTTTTCTTTTTCTTCTCTTTTTTTTTTTTTTGTTTTTTTTTTAATTTTGTTTTTGTTTCTGTGTAAGCAATATGTTTTCAGGTTTAAATGGGGGCGGCGGGGGGGGGGCAAGAGGATTAAAACACAAACAGAAAAACCCGGGTAGAGCTCGAAAAATTAAGTTTTACTGTATAAAGTTCTATGGCTCGCATCCCTGGCTGCACAGTAGCTTTAGAGTCCAGTTTTTTTCTGGTTTTTTTTTTGTTGTTTTGGGTTTTTTTTCTAATATTTGTGTATTAATTTAATTGCTCTTAAATTTTCCAGGCCAAGCCACTGTTTGGAAACATCATGCTTCTGTTACTGCTTTCTGTTTGAGTTGGCCAGCTCTTCCTGTACATATGTTTTTTCTTATATCCTGGTTTTTTTTTTTCTTTTTTTTGTAAAGAGAAGAGAAAAAGCAAAAAAAAAAAAAAAAAAAAAAAGAAAATTATTTTTCTTTCCCTCAGAACACATTCTTCAAAGTTCAAATTATAGTGTTTGTTAAATAAAATGAAAGATTTACATTTAAATGCGCTTGGTGGGATTTTTCTCTCCCCCTGCTCTCGGAGGTGACCCCCAAATGAGCCCTGGGGGGGTGGTAGGATGGGGGGGGGGGGGAGCAGCACAGTGGGGACCCCCAGGGGGAGGTGGGGTGTCCCCTGTCCCCACGGGCACCTCGATGCCACATCAAATTCCTCCACCTCCAGCGGATTAATCATTTTATTTATGAGGCTTAAAGTTCCAAATCCCGTTAAAGCCCAGGCTTTGCCAGATAAACAGCCCGCTTTGCCAAGGCGGCCCGTTTGTGAAAACACAATTAGCAAACCCTGTAATCTGCACTAATTACCGGGGGACCCGCCCGGGAGGTCTCCCCCTCCGGCCCTCAGCCACGCGGGGACCATGGGGGACGCGCCGCCCGGGGGCCGCCGTCCCTTCACCATCGAGTACCTGCTGGCGGAGCGGGGTGAGGGGGATTCCTCCGGCCCCCCTGACCCCCCCAGCCCCCCGCCACCCTCGCGGCCCCCCGGCTGCCGCCCGGCCCCACGGCCACCACCGGAGCCCAGGGACAAGCCAACCCAGTCCTACATCGCCCTCATCTCCACCGCCATCCTCTCCTCCCCGGAGAAGAAGCTGCTCCTCTCTGACATCTACCAGTGGATCATGGACAACTACCCCTATTTCAAGAACAAGGTGAGGGAGGGGCTCTGATGGGGCAGCAGACTGGTTTTGGGGTGGGCAAACTGGGAGCTGAGCCCGGGGTGCTGGGTGAGGTGGGGGCAATGGGGCTGAGTTGGGCCTCATCGCATCTCCCCTGACCCCAACCCCCTGGGGAGACGCGTGTGGCGGCGGCGGCTCCGTGTCTCAGGGTGATTTGGGGGGGTTGGTTGGTTTCTCCCGGGTCACCGAGATGGCGGTAGGGGCTGGCGGTGGCCGCGGGCCACCTGACGGCCACCTCTCGGCCCAGGAGAAGAGCTGGCGCAACAGCGTCCGCCACAACCTCTCCCTCAACGAGTGCTTCGTCAAAGCCGGCCGCAGCGACAACGGCAAAGGCCACTTCTGGGCCATCCATCCTGCCAACCTGGAGGACTTTGCCAAAGGTGACTACCATCGCCGACGGGCCCGGCGCCGCCTCCGCAGGTGACAGAGCTCGGGGCTAGCAGGGGGGGGTGGGATGGGGGGGGCAAAATCCCCCAGGTCCCCCCAGGGTGGGGGGATTTTGGACGCTCAGGGCTGACCCGGGTGCTCTCTGTCCCCTCACAGGGTGAACGTCGGCTACAGTCCCCCCTACGCCCTCTACACCCTCGGCTGCTGCTGCCCCTGCTGCCCCCCCGGCCCCCCCCTGCTCCTGCCGCCGCTGCCCCCCCCCCCGGGCCTGCCCGTGTCCCCCCATCGCTGCCTGCCCGAGCGGCCGCGCTGGGGCTGGGGACGGGTCCCTGCTCCCCTCCTGCCCCGACCCCCCTTCCTGTAGCCCACCCCCCCGCCCCCCCACTGCTGCTCAGGGATGGGGGGTGCCCAGTGGGGCAGTGACATCCCCCCCCCCCCCCCCCCCCCCCCGGCTCCAAAAGTGGCGTCAGCTCCAGGCAGGACCTGCTCAGGGACACTCTGGATGGCAGCTGCCCCGTGTGCCCCCCCCATCACCAATGAACCCCAATGTGCACATGGTCCCCTGAGGGACTGTCCCCAACACCCCCCATCCCCATATCCCAGTGGGAACCCCCCCCGGGGACTGTCCCCAACACTCCCTGATCTCACCTCCCAGTGGAGACCCCCCAGGGGACCATCCCCAGTGCCCCCCCATCTTCATAGCCCAGTGGGGAGTCCCCTGAGGACTGTCCCCAGCACCCTCTGTCCCAAGTGCCCAGTGGAGACCCCCCCGGGGACTGTCCCCAACACCCCCCTCCCCATATCCCAATAGGGACCCCCCCAGGGATTGTCCCCAACACCCCCTTCCCCATACCCCAACGGGGACCCCCTCAGCCCCCCCTTTTCCACCCCCTCCCAGGAGATGTCCCACTCCCCCATCCCAACGTACCACCCATGGGGGTGGCAGGTCCCCAAATCCCTCCTTTCCCCACCCCCTCCCCACAACCCAGGCACATATGGGGCTTAAACCCCCTCTCCCCCCCTTTTCCCCCCCGCAGCGGGCAGGCCCTTGCTCTAATTATTTTCTTACTAATTGTCCCTGACGCCCCTAATGAAAATCGTGGCTCCCAGGTGTTAAGTGGCATTAGGGCGTCTCGCTGCGAACGACGACTCGGCCCCTAAATCCCGGGAGATAAAACCCCCAAAGCCCTTCGTGCCCGAGAACTAGGCAGCTTATGACACAAATTAATCCCCGCACATCGGCCGTGCCCCCCCCGGGAGGGGGGGGGGCGGATAATGGCCCTTGGCGTCGGGGGGGGGTGTCCCCTGGGGTGTCAGGGCTGGTGACGGGGCTGGTTTTGGCCTTGAGGACAAGGGTTTTTTGGGTGGGGGGGGTGTTGGGGCCTGTGCTCTCTCTCTGACTCAGTTTCCCTGTTTGCAGCTCTCCCCCCCCACTTCCCCCCCCCCCCAAAATAGCCCTGGGGGGGGCACACACACGGCGACACCCCAAACCTGTCCCCAGAGGCTCCTTAACCCGTGGCCATCTGGGGGCCAGCGTTTGCCCCAGCCCTAATCTGGGACCAAACGGGATTAAGGGGTGTGTGTCCCCCCCCCTCGACCCGTCCCCCCCCCCCCATCTCCTCGTGGTTTAACGGGGCCCGATCGGGTTTTGGGTTGTGTTTTTGGTTTGGTTTGGGTTTTTCGGTTGTATATTTTTTTGGTTGTTTTTCATTGGTTGGACTAGATCAGCCTAAAAGGTCCCTCCCAACCCAGGTGATTCCGTGATCCGGCCCCGGGGGGGGAACTGGGCAGACTGGGAGGGGGCACCGCCCCCCCACCCCTTTGCCATTAACTTTGCTGGTTGGGGGGGGTTGCTTTATTTGGGGAAATTTGGGGAAACTGAGGCACAGCATCAGGCTGCGAGACACCCCCCCAAGCCCCCCTAAATCAGCCTTAAACCCCCCAAAACCCACCCGTGGCATGTACCCCCCCCAGATCAGCATTAACCCCCCCAAAAACCCACCCGTGGCACGACCACCCCCCCGTCCCCGGGCACACACTCCCTCCCCCTAACCGCCCCGCCCGGCAGCTCCCGCCCAAACCACCAAAAAAAAGGCAAAAAATTTATAAAATAACAAAAAACCACCAGGAAACAGCCCCAAAATAGAGCCCCCCCCCCGGCCCCTCCCGCGGAGCTGCCGCCCCCGCTCAGCTTTTCCTCCTCCCAAGAAGGACCAAAAAGCCGCGGGGGGATTTTTTTAATATATACTTTATTTTCTTTTCTTTTTTCTTTTTTTTTTTTTTTTAAACCCCCCCCCCCCCACCTCCACCCTCCTTTATTTTTATTTTTTTTTTTTTTTTTTTTTTTTTTTTTTTGTACTTTATTTTCTTTTCTTTTTTCTTTTTTTTTTTTTTTAAAGCCCCCCCCCCCAAAGTGCAATTTTTTATTATATTAATTTTTTTTGTTTGTTTTTCTTTTTGTGGTTTTTTTTTTTTTTTCGTCCTCTCCCACAACTTAAGAAAGAAACTATCAAAGTTACAATCTATGGAATGTCTTTTCTGTGCTTTATTTTTATTATTATTTAAATAATTATTTTTTTTGTCCTTTTGTCCTTTTCTCTCGGTTTTTCGTTGTTTTGTTTGTTTGTTTTTTCCTCTCCTCTCCCCTGCCCCCCCCTCCCTCCCCCCCCGAGCTTATACCACAAAAGTAGGTTTTTTGTTGGATTTTTTTTTTTTTTTACACATAAAAACCGCTGAAACATTACAAGTGCTTTTAGAGAATCTTTGCAGAGATTTAGAGAGACACGGAAAAAGGAATAAAAAGGGGGGGAAAAAAATCACAAAGAAAAAAAAAATCAAGAGAAAAAAATAAAAAGGATTTAAAAAAAAATAAAAAGAAAATTTAAAAAAAAAAAAGGAAAATAAAGGAAAAATAAAGAATAAAAACCCTAAAGTGGCCCCGTCTCGAGGGTCCTCGGGCTCAGGCGTGACCCCCCCCCTCGCCCCAGGAGAAGTTGAAGCTCTAGGGGTGTGTATATATATATATATAGAATTTTATTTATTTTTTTTTTTAGAAAAGACTTTAAACGCAGCATTTTTTTTTTTCGCTCTTCGCCCCCCCCCCCCCCCCCCCTCCCCCCCCCCCCCGACTCCCCCCTCTAAGAAAGCTCCATCCTGTGACTCGGCGGTGATTTGCTCGTTACAAAGTGTTCCTCTTTATTTAAATAAAACTTTTTTTTCTTTTCATAATAAATCGAAAATATAAATAGATATGATATAATAGAGCTATATATATAGAATTTTTTTCTTTTTTTTTTTTTTCTTTCTTTTTTACTTATTTCCTTTTTTTTTTTTTAAATAGTCCCACGGGGAGGCCGGGAGGGGGACCCTCTCCCGGGAGGGTGGGGGCACTGGAGGGGAATTTTGGGGTGCCGGGGGAGAAGAAATAAGCCCTTTTCCTGTGGAAGAACAACCCTCCCTCCCCCCAAAACTCTCTCCAGGCTGAGGGGGGGGGGGGAACAACAACAAGGAACCCCCCCCTTCCCCAATCCCCCAGCCCCATTTCGGGGGAGTGGGATGGGGAGGGGGGACGGGGATGCAGCATCTTTACAAGCAGCGCAGGGGGAAGGAATATGCCCCCCCCACCCCCCCAAAACCCCCCCCGAAGCCCCCCAGACCCCAAACTAGCAGGAAATGTCCCCTCCACCATCACCAGTTGCTCTGGGGGGACACACACACCCCCCCCCACCCAGCCTGGTGTCCTGGGCTGGGACCCCCACATCAGCCCCCCCTGTATCAAAACCCTGAATTTTTTTTATCCTCTTTCAATTTGACCCCCCCACACCGTCCCCTCCCCCCCCCAACTTTGGGTTTTCTCTGATTATTATGAATATTTCCCCCCCCCCCCTTTCCCCCTCCGCCCCCGGCGGATCCCAGCAGTATCTTTGGCAACACTTTATCACCACCTGAATTAGAAAATAAAATAAAATGGAAAAATAACAATAACGACAACAAAACCCCCTCCAAAACCATCGGGATGTTGAGCTACAATCCCGGGGGGGCGGGGGGGGGGTCGGGGGGAGCTGTGTCCCGTCGGGGGGGGGGGGAATNNTGCCGGGGGGGGGGGGGGGGAATTAAGGCAGGCGATGGGGAGGCGGGGTTGAGGGGGGGGCTGCTTTTTTTTTGTTTGTTTTTTTCCTTTTTTTTTTTTTTAGTGCAAACTTAAACTTGTGCTAAAGTGTTGCCGGGAAGGGATTTTTGGGGGGGTGGGGGGGGTTGCTTGGGGAATGGGGGGGCTGGAGAGTGGCCGAGAAGGGGGGGTGCTGGGGGGGGGTGCCAGGGATGCGGGGACGCTCTCGCCGCGGGGAATCCTGAGACTAATTTTCTCTCTTTCCTCTTACTTTTTTGTGCCGTTTCCTCTTTTTTTCTTATTCCCCCCCCCCCTCCTTTTTCTCCTCGTTTCTTCCCCCGCCTTCCCCCCCCCTTTTTTTTTTTTTCCTTTCCTCCTCTTTCTTCTTCTCCTTTCCCCGCTCTTTTTTATTTCTTCTTCTTTTACTCCTTTTTTCTCTCTCGTTTTATTTTCAATTTCCCTCTTTTTTCTTCTTTTCTTCTCTCCCCCCCCCCCCCCCCCCCTTTTCTCCCCCTTCCCCCTCCCACCAAAGGCTGACGGGGCCGGACAGACTTTATTCCCCAAGTGCACCCCAAAACTCTTTCTCTTTGGGGAATGGGGTTGGGGGGAGGAGGGAAAGAAAAGCAGCAACGAGGAATTTGAGGGGGGGGTTGAGAGGGATTTGAGGGGGGGCACGGAAAAAAAAAACCAAAAAACAAACAAACAGGAAGAAAAAAATAAACACAATCTAGAAAAGAGCTACCACAACTCCCGGTACAATAAAGAACCTCAACAAGTGTCTATTTACAAAGTCACGCTTGATTTTTTTTTTGTTTTTTAACTTTTTTTCTATATTTTTCAGGTTTTTTTTTTTAACTTTTTGCATATACCAGCAGTAGCTGCTGCTACCCAGAGGTTCAGCCCTCCCCCAGGGTGGGGGGGTCCAGTTGGAGGTCGTGTCCCCCACCTCCCCCCCCCCCCCCCCCCCCCCCCCCTCCCCATCCTCCATCCCCCAATTTGGGACCACCCCCCCCACCCTTCCTCCTCCTCCTCCTCCTCCCCGGGGGGGACCGGCTGCCAGATCCCAGTTTGCCAGCACCGGGGAGGACTGGGAGGGTTGCAAAGCCAATTTGGGGAGGGGAGGGGGGTGGGGGGGGGGTGCGTGTGTGACATCTGGATTAGCACTGGCTCCAAAACATTGAAAAAAAAAAAAAAAAAAAGCAAAAAAAAAAAAAAAAAAACCCAAAAAAAAAAAAAAAAAAAAAAA
>BJBW01008371.1:0-11769 GCA_004320125.1 Scolopax mira
GGAACAGGTTGCCCAGAGAAGCTGTGGCTGCCCCATCCCTGGGGGGGTTCAAGGCCAGGTTGGACAGGGCTTGGAGCAACCTGGTCTGGTGGGAGGTGTCCCTGCCCAGGGCAGGGGTTTGGAACTAGATAATCTTGAAGGTCCTTTTTAACCCAAACCATTCTATGACTCTATAATGATCTGATCCTACCCTAGCCTATTCTTTTTTCCCCTGCTTCCCCTCAGTGGTTTAGGAAAGACCAAGGAGGAAGAGCCTCCTGGTCTCTCTTTTTCCTTACCCCGAGGCAATCTGCCGCTCTCGTGCGCTTTTTGTGATAGCTCCATCATGGTACAATCTGTATTTATCACACTCCAAGGTCTCTGGTTGCTTCATCTAGTTTGGGAAGCCCATGATAAGAGGAGTGACAAGAGGCTCCATCTGCGTTTCCCAGAATGATTAAATTCAAGATCCGAAACCTTCATCTGGAAAGGTGAAGTGGTGGCTAGTAAATATTCCCCTTGCCTTTGGTTATAGTAGCCCCTTTCATTTGGAGCCCTCGTTTTGGCAACTGTTAAAGCACGGCGTAAAGTTTGTTTGATCAGGCTTTTGGCAAATCGATAGAGAGATTTGGGATTGCAGGAAAAATCCTGATAACGAGCTTTCGAGCTGTCCCTCCGCTGCTCTCTTAATGACTTTGTGGAATTCCCATCCCTCCCAGTGCCTCGCAGTTTGGGTTGTCTTAAATCATTAAAAAGAAAGAATGGGGAAAATAAATAAAAGAAAAAAAAATGCAGGCTCTCCACATTCCTGCCAAGTAGGTCAGGGTTTTCCCAGTTGTAGGGAATTGGGAAACGGAGACATTATTCGGAGCCATTTCTCCAGGTTGCCTGGTGAGTTGAAGACAACTGGAAGCACCACAGTGGTTTCAAGCCTGAATTTAAGACCAGGCTTTGAGTGACAATAAGTCATTTGTCCCAATCAGAGCCTGATTCAAATTAATTTTGGTGAAACCCGGCAAAGTAAAGCTCATTCCTCCATCTTGTGATGTAGGAGAAGCTGAAGGATCTGAGCCTTGGTCCTGAAGAAGTCAAGGGTGGGCAATTGGTGCTGCATAAAATGAGTTAAACCCACCTCCTTGCATTTTAAGCTGTTGAAAAATGCTTCCCGTAGGATGAAATAAGCCAAAAAGCTGTCATTGTTGTGGTACCACTGTTGGGTTGGGGGTTTTTTTTGCCTGATCACAGTGGAAAACCAGCAAGGCAGGAGCATCACCATCACCTCAAACTTAAGGCTCAGAAGAGTTGGCAGCTAATGAGCTGCTCTTTACAGGGTTGGCTTATGGGATTGTGGTGGGGAGATAATGGTGGAATCATAGAATAATTTGGGCTGGAAGGAACCTTTAAAGGCCATCTAGTCCACTCTCCTGCCATGAGCAGGGATATCTTCAGCTAGACCAGGTTGCTCAAAGCCCCGTCCATCCTGGCCTTGAACCCCTCCAGGGCTGGGGTATCCACCACCCCTCTGGGCAACCTGGGCCAGGCTCTCACCACCCTCAGAATAAACAATTTCTTCCTAATATCTAGTGTAAATCTCCCCTCTTTTCAGTTTAAAACCATCACTCCCTTGTCCTATTGCAACAGGCCCTCCTAAAATAATGATGATTGAATTTAGGAGGAGGATGAGGTTGGTTTGAAGGGTGGTGGACATCATGAAGCCTAATGAGGACAGAGTTGGGGTGAAGTAGGGTGGAGGGATGTCCTTCAGTTGGAAGGGGAGGAAAAAAATGGTGGCTTTCCAAGAGGAGCTGCCAGGCCATGATGTCTAACCCAGGTTGGTGTCAACACCCCGACGTTCCTCAGACTCGAGAGAATAAAAGAGTCTCCTTCAGCAGCCCTAAAGCCATCAAATAACTCATTTGTGAAATGGGTACTTTTAGCCAGAAGAATCATTACTTTCAGAATCCCTCCTCTATTGTAATTTTCCTTTAATATTAAACTACTCAAGATGAATTGTTTCTCCGGAAATTTTTTAGACAGAAGGTGACATCGGGGACAGGAGGATGGAGCATTAAAAATGGATTATATAGTGTCGTTTCTTGTACTGCTTGCCTGAGATATTAAATATGTACGATTTAAAGCCTAGATCTTGTGTTGATGGCCATGGCTCCTCAGAACCATGGCTCCGAGGTTGTCCAAGTCTTCTCCAAACTGCTTCTGCTTGTCCTGGTTTGAGCTTCTGGCTGGGCAGAAGGTCTTCTTCTGGTGTAAGGTCTCTATTTCTCCTCTTTTTATAATCAGAACCTATTTTTCCTCCCCTCTGCTGCAGCTGCGAGTTCAAAACTAATATACGGGGAGGTTAGGCTTCCTTTTTTTTGTTTAATTTCCTTCTTTTTTTGTTTTGGTTTCCTGAAGTAAGGTGGATCTGAGGCAGGTCCCATCATCTTCCAGCATTGGGATTGGGGGCTGGGAAATAAGGCGCGTGGCTACCGGGTGGTCTCCTCCCGTTGATAATTGCTCCCTTCAAGGTTCTTGCAGCAGTCGGGTTGTGAGCGGGCTCTGAAGTGGGTAGATTGGAAAGTTTCTGGGGGGAAAAAAAAGAAAAAAAGAGAAGGGGAAAAAAAATAAAATTAGAAGGAACCCCCTTGTTTCCCGTCCTGAGCGTCACGTATTTAGGAGCCCAACTAATTAAGCTCTTCTGAAAGAGCCGTCTGGCTCCAGCAAACAGCTCCTCTGTGGTTCTTTCTGTTGCAAAACCCCGGGGGAGGCTGGATGGGGAGGGCAGTGCCATCACCCACACGGCTTTCGGAGGGGAGGGCTCTCTGCCAGGCCCTCTGGAGAGATAGCCGGCCCACTCCTTCTCCTCGGGGAGGCACGCAACGACTCGCTCCGCCAGCACAAGAGGAAAAAAAAAAAAAAAAAAAATTAAAAAAAAAAAAAAAAAATTCCACCACCACCATCATCCCCCCCACCCCCAATTAGACCCTTGGGCTGGATGCCACGTCAACCCGAAGGCAGAAGAAGACGAAGGTGGGCCCTCAAGACTCGTCTCCTGAGCAGCCCCGGAGGGGATGCCACAAGATGGCGGCTGAGGGGATGACGGGACGTCTCCATGGACGGAGGTGGGCAGGGGGCTTGGAGATAGGACAGCTTTACCTCGGGGAGGGCTCTAAGAGCAGGTTGGAAACAAACGCTCTTCGGGGAACGTGGCTTTTCTCTCGCGTCGACGGGCTCCGTCACGCTTCCGGATGTGAAAACGTAGATAATTTTAAAAAATATATATATATATTCTCTCGAAACATCTCTTTTACGGGTTTTGTGCTGCCCTGGAGGCTACCTGGTGCCCTGCTGCTTGTAGCCAGAGCAGGCTGTCGGTCACTGGGGCTTGGAAGCTCTGGGCAAGTGCGTTGTCAAGCCTTTTTTGGGGGGATGGGGGGGTGGAAAAGGGGATGATGGAGGGAGGGGACTTCCAGAATCTCTTTTCCTTGGGCAGATGGAGATCCATCAGCAGCCTCCACAGCGGAGCCCGATGGGCTTCTTGGCCAGAGCTTCGTTACCCCATTTTAACTCTCGCAGAGCAAAAGTGGCCGATGATGTGGTTTCCGTGGGGCTGGTGTTGGGTTTTTTTTTCGTCAGTGATTGCGCTTGGGTTCATAATTTGGGGGGGATGGGGTGTATTTTTGTGCTTCAGTAAAGTAGCAGAAGGATAAATACTCCTCCCCACTAAATGCCTCCACTCACGTGGCCCAACCCCTGTGCACGACAGCAAAAGCCTGAGAGAGAAGCGCTTAAAAGACCATCGAGAGGAAAAAATTCCCTGGCTTTGCCCTTTTATTGCTCTTTTCCATCCCCACTCCCTACGTGGAAGCCCTCGAAAAGAGCTTGGGGGGGTTGTGGGGAAACACTGCAGGCTCTGTTCCCCCTCCCACGTGTCCTGCCCCGGCGGCGGATGCGGTCGAGGGCCCCCCTCCCCGGGTGACGCTCGGACCCTCCTGGGGAGGCATTTGGTGGCCCCCAAGCCCCATCTCACGGGACCTTCTGAAAAGGGGCCACGCAGCTCCAGCCAACCCTCATCTTGCATCCAGAGCTGCCCCCCCAGGTCCTCCCCGGCGTGGCTAAATCATCTCTATCCTAATTTATGCTAATAAGGCTGAGCTTTCATCCGGCATCCAGGCTCTTCCTCGGCAGGGCTGAGTGTGTGTCACTCGTCTGGGACAGTGACATTCCTCGGGGTAGCGATGATTTCTCAGTGAACTGCTGCACTGGCAGGAAATAAGCCTTTTATTTTTATTTTTTCTTTTTTTTAATTTTCTTTTTTTGTGTGTGCTCTTAATTTTGGGCTCTAATCAAGAAGTTTTGATGCCCGTCATTAGAAACACGGGGCTTAATGGGCATTCGGCGGAATGTAAATGGGCAGGAAAAACACAAACTTTTGAGACCAAAGCGCTTTTGTGCTCGCTTACTCTATTGTAATTAGGGGTGTGGTGCTTAAGGAATATTAATTAGCCCCCTGGGTGAGGCTGGGGAGCCAGAAAAATGCTGCCTCCGCCCCGATTCCCCAGTGGGATTTTAGGAGCTGCCTGCTGAGCTAAGCATGGGAGCAAAGTTTGGTTGGGGGGGGAGGAAAGAGTATCCCCTCCGTGTGTGTCCCCCCCAGACCTCTTCCTTTAATAATTAAGTAAATAAATAACCAAAATAAACAAACACCAAATTAAACCCCAACCACTTAGAGGGGTCGGGTGCAACTTTCTTGGGTTTGGCCAACTGAGTTTGCATCGTTCCCCCCCGGGGGGAGTGGTTGGTGCTGTAATTGCAATAGCAAATCTAAGGCGATTGGGTTGAAAATGTTGAAAAGGGGGTGGGGGGGTTTGGTGACATCTACGGATGGCCAAGTGTCCTACCAGAGTGTTTGCTGGCCTCAGAAGACGCCTCTTCTAGCCATGGCACACAGGCCAAGAGCCTCTGTTGCCACATCCCCGAGGAAGTGCCAAAGGCATCTCACTCTCCTTAGAATATCTAAATTATGGCTAAATTACCCTGCTGGTTCCTGGGAATCCTGTGGGACTTCGTCTGGATGGATAATGAGACAGGAACTGATCAGTTAAGGAGTGGTTAAGCACAAGGAGGACGTGGACCTGTTGGAGAGGTGGCCACGGAGATGCTGGGAGGGCTGGAGCCGGTCTGCTGGGAAGGGGGAGCTGAGAGAGCTGGAGAGCTTCAGCCTGGAGAAGAGAAGGCTCCAAGGAGAACTTGGAGCCCCTCCCAGTCCCTCAAGGGGCTCCAGGAAAGGTGGGGAGGGACTCTTGATCAGGGAGGGGAGCCATAGGATGAAGGAGAAGGGTTTTAAGGTGAAAAAGGAGAGATTTAGGTGAAATCTAGGGAGGAAATTCTTCCTCCTGAGGGTGGTGAGGTTGGCCAGAGAAGCTGTGGTTGCCCCATCCCCAGAGGGGTTCAAGGCCAGGTTGGAGGGGGCTTGGAGCAACCTGGTGTGGTGAGAGATGTCCCTTCCCTGGGCAGGGAAGGTGGACTAGATGGTCTTTAAAGGTCCCTTCCAACCCAAATCTTTCTACGATTGCTCGGGTGATGAAGAGCAACTCAGGTACTTGGTGAACAAGCCCAACTGGCTGCGGGTTGGGTTTCAATCAGGTGCCAACGACAGTTGGAACAGAAAGAGCCAAGGCCACCACGACAGGGAAAACCAGCCTGGGGCAGAAGGAAAACAGCCGTGTTCATTACGGGAGCGAGCGGGGTGATCAGGAAAAAGGGAGAAATGACAGGGCAGGGTTATCAATTAGACAGGGTTATCAATTAAACAGGGTTATCAATTCGATACTGACTCGGAGACGCTGGTTTCGTGGTGAGCCAGCGCGTCCAAAATGAATTCTTGTCCTCGGTGTGGGACTATTATCTGATGCGAGGGATGCATTTGTCAGTAAAGCAGAAAATGCCCAAGAGCTCAGCTTCCTTCTAATGAAATTTAACCCAGTGTTGCTTGGAAAACGCAGACAGCGGGTAAATTTTAGTTGCCTTATTTAAAAAAAAAAAATTGGATAATTGGTAGCAAATAGAATCATAGGTTAACCCAGGATGGAAGGGACCTCAAGAAATCCTCCGGTCCAACCTTTTGTGGTACCATGTAACTGTAGGAATCGCTCTTCAGATCATCATTTTTTTCAGTGAGTCTTGGAAATTGAGACTTTCTGCCTTAGAAGGTGTAGCTCAAAGTGAATATTGTGCCAATATTAAAAGGGCAAGCAGAGAGATTGAGCTGACTGTCCTGGCAACCTGCTGTTTGGGGCAAACCCAAGTGTTGGCTGGTAGAAAACAATTAGTAAAGATTTAATGGTGCTTTGGGGTCCAGGAGCACGAGCGTGTGGGCTATGGGTTGTGTTGACCTCTGATTCTGGCAGATCTTTGGGAAAGTTGATTTGTTATGTTATTTTTGGGAGGACTGAAGAGGAGTGCTGAACAGTTGAGGGAACAAATGGGACCTGGGTTACCTGCAAACTGCTACTGCTGGTGGTGGACTTGAGGATCTTGAGAATCTATTTTTATTTCTGTGGGTTGGGGGTTTTTTTGATGACTTTCTAAGCCTTGGGCTCCAAATCAGGGTTCGCTGTTTGCCAGCATTGAGACATCTGTGTTCAGCTTTGAGGACCCCAACATCAGGAGGACATGGAGCTGTTGGAGCAGGGCCAGAGGAGTCCATGCTGGGAGGGCTGGAGCCCCTCTGCTGGGAAGGGGGAGCTGAGAGAGCTGGAGGGCTTCAGCCTGGAGAAGAGAAGACTCCAGGGAGAACTCTAGAGGAATTTCTAGTCCCTCAAGGGGGTCCAGGAAAGTGGGGAGGGACTCTTGGTTAGGGAGGGGAGCCATAGGATGAGAGGGAAGGGTTTTAAGCTGAAAAAAGGGAGATTTAGGTGAGATGTGGGGAAGAACTTCTTTGGTGTGAGGGTGGTGAGAGCCTGGCCCAGGTTGCCCCAAGAAGCTGTGGCTGCCCCATCCCTGGAGGGGTTCAAGGGCAGGTTGGAGGGGGCTTGGAGCCACCTGGTGTGGTTTAATTGTGGTCCCTGGAATTCAATGGTCTTTGAAGAAGGTCCCTTCCAACCCAAACCATTCAATGACTCAATAATCTGCAGCTGATGGATGTCCAACGTCCATGGCACTCTGTTCAGCTGCTCCGGTGGACAACCAGAGCCAGATATTGAGGCCAGAAGAAGTGAACCAGAAACTGGGCTCAAAAAGCCCTTTATTTGTGATATACCTCTTGTGGTATTTCTATTTTAAAGTTAAAACTCGTTCAGGGAAGTCTGAAGGCCTCTGCTCCACCAAAGGTCAGACTAAGAAAAGTTTTAAGCTTTCGGTGGTGGTGGCATGTGAGATCTTTTCTTTTTTTTTTTTTTTTTGTAAAATATTCATTTCCCTGGCAGCTGCTCACTGTTTTCCCTTGAGATCTGGTTAACCCAGTTTCTCCTCCTGCAGTGTCTGCAGCAACGAGATAGACTTCACTCTGGAGCCAGGCACGTCGCTGCATCACGTGGTGCTGTGGCTTCCTTATAGGACCACTGAGGAACGATGGAAGGGAACCAAGGGACATAAGATAGACGTGCTGATGCCAACATGTCCCTCCTATTCTTGTCCTTCCTGTGCTAGATCTAAAATTGGATTCTTCATCTCCTCGTTGACGGCGTCTGGGGTGCACAGCTTGAGCCTGGACCTCTGCCGTGCTTAGTGCTGGAGAGACGTAGTGGCTTTAGTGATTTTAGATGAGGCAGAGTAGATCCTGTGAGGGTTGATGTGACTTAAGTGATGTGGCAAAGCTGGGGAAACCCCAGCCATGGGGTGGTCTCTTTCTCTTTGGGTATAATCGTAGAATCATAGAAATGTCTGGGTTGGAAGGGACCTTTCAGATCATGGGAGTCCAACCATCAACCCAAACACTGCCCAAAACCCATCACTGACCCATGTCCCTCAGCACCCACCACCTCTGCCCAGCTTCTAAATATCTCCAGGGATGGTGACTCCACCACTTCCCTCGGCAGCCTCTTCCAAGCCTTCACAACCCTTTCCATGAAGGAATTTTCCCCAATATCCATCCTAAACCTCCCCTGGCCCAATTTGAGGCCTTTTCTTCTTGTCCCATCGCCTGTTCTTTGGGAGAAGAGACTGACCACCCCTGGCTACACCCTCCTTTCAGGGAGTTGTAGTGAGCAAGAAGGTCTCCCCTCAGCATCCTCTTCTCCAGCCTGAACAACCCCAGCTCTCTCAGCTGCTCCTCAGACATTCTCTAGACCCTTCTTCTTGGTCTGCAGACCCCTCACCAGCTCTGCTGCCCTTCTCTGGACACGCTCCAACCCCTCAATATCTTTCTTGTCGTGAGTGCCCAAAAGTGTACACAGCATTCAAGGTGGGGCCTCGCCATTGCCCAGTACAGTGGGACAATCACTGTCCCAGTCCTGCTGGCCACAATGTTCTTGCCACAGGCTAGGATGCTGTTGGCCTTTTGAAGTGTCTGGGGGCAGATTTGCCTTCACGTAGGTGGGCCAAAGTACCTTGAGAATCTCTAAGGCTGTAGAAGGCAATGTCAAATGCAATTAACTGCCTCTGAAAAGCTACGTGGGAACGGGAAGGGGTGTTGCACTGCCTTAAGACATGTTGAAATCCCATAATAGGTCTATTCTGAAGTAGTTAGTGCCGTGCTAATGGACATTATCCTACTAATGGGGAGAAGCGAGGAGCAGGAACTGGTTCCTCCAAGTTGCGGCAAGGTCTTTATACGTTGTCCCTGTAGCTGCTTCTTCCCCAGCCTTGGGATCACAGGAGTCAATGATGACATCTATCCAGCCTTCACTTCCATCTCTCCTCTGGTGTCATCTCCTCCAGAAGTTACTCTTTTACATCTGTCCTCTCACGCATGTGGTGCCCAACCGGAACGTGTAGCTTGTGGGATGTCCAACCTCAACCCCCACCAAGTTGTCCAAGCAAAGGACAACTTGAAGGTCTTGCTGCTACCAGGAGACTTGTTCTCAAGCACCTGGTGACTGTTACCATTGCTGTGTCTCCATAAAAATGCTTATTTAGCATTTTTCACTCTGCAGTTGGCTGTTGTAACTAGTGAGATGCTTGGTTTCTGGGAAGGTGAGACTCCTTGGCTTGGCCGGTTTGAATCCGGGAAGCTGAAGGACTGTCATGAGAAGGACTCTGGATTTGTGTTGTCCTTCCTGGCAGGAAACCATGGCAAAAAAATCCCACTGGTGGTGGACTTCAACTTTCTCTGGCTGCTTCTAAACATGTTGTTTTGCATCCTCGTTGGGGCCGCAGAAGAAACAGCCATCAATAAAACAGGGTCATGAGCGCACCCAGTTCTTTCTCTGGTTTCTAAGTATTTCAGACATTGTCACCTGAAATAAACAGAAAGAATTCAGCAGTTTATTATAATAAACTACACGCCCTGAAGATCAATCAGTGTCTTAAGTGTAGGTCCATGGGCATTTTGAATTCATTTAGGAGGATGGATTTCGTGCTTGGGTTTGACACGGAGGTGAACGGGTTTTCCATGGCCATGTAGATGAGGGACACCAGGTCATGAGCCAGGTCAGGTCTTCCAGTACACTTCCAGCCGCCTTCTGAAATGGCTAAACCACAGAAAACAGATGGAAATGGAGACCAAAAGGAAGTGGTTTGCATGTGGTTGCATAATGAAGCTGCAGAAGATCAGGGACTAAACAACGTTGAGAAACTTGGAAGTTTACCAGGGTATGAGAGGTTCCATGATCCAAAGGCTTCCATCCTCCTGTGAAGCTGCAAAGATGGAAGCTGGCTTTTCTGCCTTGTTTTTCGTCTCTCCCCATCCGTGCAACAGCAAAGGAAAAGCAGGTCGAGGTCCTTTATCTCGCCGCCGACCTTCACGTGCCTCTCTTTGGTGGCAACTTAGGCCACAAAGTGCCCCCCGACGAGGTGCGTTTTAGGGAACGACCCAGGAAAATCCAGAATATCCACAACGGGGTGCTGAGAGATGCTCTGGCAGCTGCCCAGGGCGTCTGTCTGGGGAGGAGCTGGCTCACCTCCACGCCACGTGCTTCAAGATCCTTGGTTGGCTGATGAAAATCCCAGCGCTGGAGTGTTTTCCAGACCAGTATGGGCTGTGTAAACAAAAAGAGGGAACTGTTGTTGCGCGGCACTTCATCTCAACGCCTCTTTAGCTCCTTGTCCCCAGCAAGTGAAAACTTGGCAATGGCCTGAGCTCTTCTCCTTTTGCTTGTCCAAAGAACAAAAGCAGTTGTTTGTGGCCAGGGAATGTTTGGAACAGTTTGGGGGAGATGAGAGGAACGTCTCGCCAATCTAGAGAAGCAGCAGCGTTCCTCCACATTTCCACCCCGAGCAGCAAAGCTCTTGTCTTCACAGACCCAGAAAAGTGGGTTAAATCCCAGGAATCCGAGCGTGATTCAGCTCAAAGGGTGCTATCGGAGCAATTAATCTGGCTAATTTTAGTAAAATGGGCTATTAAACGGATTAAGATAATTAAACATTGTTATCACGAAGAGCTTACGTGATGACATGTCCTGCCACGGGGCCCTTCTTATCTGCAACCTCTCTGGAACGAATTGGGGCCCACCAAAGATGATGATTATGGTCGCCGAGGTGGTGTGACATCGGGTTTTTTTAGCCCTTCAGTGCTAAAATAGGATCAAAACCCCAGGTTTTATATTTCAGAAGTATTTGCCGGGAGTTCATGGAGTCATGACTTGAGATCCCACCGGAAATACTACATCCAGCTCTGGAGACCCCAAAATCAGGAGGACTTGGACTTGTTGGAGTGGGTCTGGAGGAGGGTCACAAATAGGATCAGTGAGTTAGAGCACCTCTGCTGTGAAGATGGGCTTGAGTGAGTTGGGGTTGTTCAGCCTGGAGAAGAGAAGGCTCTGAGGAGACCTTAGAACCTCTTCCAGTCCCTCAAGGGGCTCCAGGAAAGTGGGGAGGGACTTTTGATCAGGGAGGGGAGCCATAGGATGAGGGGGAAGGGTTTTAAGCTGAAAAAGGGGAGATTGAGGTGAGATCTGGGGAGGAAATTCTTCCTCTTGAGGGTGGTGAGAGCCTGGCCCAGGTTGGCCAGAGAAGCTGTGGCTGCCCCATCCCTGGAGGGGTTCAAGGGCAGGTTGGAGGGGGTTTGAGCAACTGGGTCTGGTAGGAGGGCAGGTGGGTTGGAACTCAATGATCTTTAAGGTCCCTTCCAAACAATCCATCGTATGATTCTATGACTTCATAGCAGTTCTTTTTCACATTTTAGAGTCAACGCCATTCACCAAAAGCTGCCAGTCCCCTCTCACAAGAAAACAGAGATAGAATCATAGAATTGTCCAGTTTGGAAGGGACCGTTCAGATCATGGAGTCCAACCACCAACCCAACGCTGACAAACCCACCACTGACCCATGTCCCGTGGCATCCCTCTTATAAAAACCAAACCAAGAGCAGCTCTTGGGTGACCAGGAGGTCCCAGCAGGAGGGGGAGATGCCGGGGGAGATGCCATAGCAAGGGAGGGACACGTTGCTGCTCCATCCCTGGGCAGCCACAGCGCTAATTATCGGGGCTGTAACGAACCAGGCTTTGCTTTTTTTTCTCCGTAACATATGGGGAGGGCTTTTATCCGCGGGTGCCCGGCAGCAGGCAGAGCTGGCAGCTTCCTGAAAGCCTTGAATAGCTCAAGCTGAATGAAAAAAAAACAAATATTAAAAAAAAAAAAAGCTGGGAGGATCGAGACCTCTGTATTTTTCTTTTCTTTTTTTTTTTTTTTTTT